>CAXAKX010000897.1:0-196827 GCA_963969525.1 Ontholestes murinus
CTTGGAAGCAACTCAATTTAGTTGCCAAAATGTGTTCGGTTCACGTGCGTCTCTATTTATTTGGAACATCCTACTGCAATCGCAAAAACGTCGCTCTCTATTTTATAGACTATGATAAAGCCTTTGAGAGTGTTCGGCATTCGAAGGTCATAGAAATACTACAGGAAACCGGTATAGATATAAAACAATCGAATCGTTAAAAACTTATATTGGTATCAATAGAAGACAACAAAATTGGCGAAGTGAATTTCCAGCGAGGAGTAAGACAACGGTGCATATTATTGTCTTTACTATTTAATATTTATTCGAACGCAATAATTTAAAAGTTCACAACTAATAAGCAAACTGAACACCGTAATATTAGCAGATAGCATACATAGACTTCAACAACTACTGGATTTTATCAATAACGAAGGACAAGAAATGGAATTAAACATAAAGGTAAGCGAAACAAAATTCATGATCTTCAGCCGACAGTTCTACCCAAATTCAACGCAGAATAGCTGAAGGAACAACACATTGATTGGGCTAATTGTTTCAAGTATTTAGGCACATACAACACAGATTAGAATATAGAAATTAAACGAATAGAATTGGCACGAACTACATTCACTAGGATGAAAACACTTTTCTGTAACTACTCCCCAAACCTAAAACTTAGACAGACAATGATCAAATGTTAGCTGTGGTCAGTTTTATTATAAAACACAGAAATGTCAATATTTTGAACCATTTAGAAGCCCTTGAAATGCAGATTCATCGGCGTATATTACGCATATTAAGTCTCACGTAAAGCAAATATCTATCGGGAGCTCAAAACAAACATTAAATGTAGGAAAATCTCATAACTAATTAGAAAAGAAAAATCAAAGTTAAAGAAGCATCTGTAGGAAACAAGAATCCTTGTTGAAGAATATCAGATAGTGGACGTGTATTTGTAGTGCAGAACATCTATTTCGACTGGCGGAAGATAGATAAACATTCGCGGAAGTGATTGTTAACGTAAGGGGGACCGGACATGTGTTCAGTGCTGCTTGTTTTATTTATACCGATTGATGCCAAAACAGGTTATGACATTTAAAACAATTATTTGAACAAAATGTGTTACTGATCAGTTTCATTTGGAATGGAGGGTAAGCCAGATGTATCTATTGAGATAACTGCTATTTCTATACTTGGTACAGTTGAAGAGACTATTACAGCTGGCCAGAAAGCAGGAATTGATTGATTGTTGAGGCACTTAAGTGTTGAAAATCCATATTCACTATTTAGACTGTTAATTTTTAAATTGTTTTTATTGTAAACACTACATATGTTTCGCCACACTGTGGCTTCTTCAGGTGAAGAAATTGAAGTGTTTACAAATATAGGATGCAATAAAACACTATTTTCTACGTTTTTTTACCACTGTATATTAATATTTTACAACATTAATAAATTATCTACGACTATAGTTTCGACTCTTCTAAGTCATTATCAATGATAATGATTTATAATATAATAAAGTAATAAGGGATTTTTAAATCGGGGAATCAAAAAAGTGAGGAGTTTATGAGCTTATGCGTTAGACGTCTTTCTTTATTGATTGGTCAATCCCCTTGAAAATGCAATTCCTTTGAAAATGGTCGTTATTGACTGAAACTCGTGTCAATGAATATAACACGTGTTTTATTTTAGAATTACAAATTATTTTCTGCAATATTCAAGAAGACAAAGTTAATAAAGAAGAATTGTTCCAATCACACCTGGTCAATATACAATTTTTAATATACAAACTCACACCGTCTTACATCAAAATGAGATAACGTAGCAAATCCATACAACAACAAGATCCATAGAAAAAGCTACAATCACGTGGCTCGAGCTAGAAAATAGGAAATGGTAAACCAGATGATTTAACCTGGGCGAACATCAAAAACACATACATATAAATTAACTAATCGTCTGCCTTCCAGAAGTCAACGTAAGTGTTAATAAAGAAACACATGAGCATTAGAGCATTACATCAACTAGCACAAACAACTAAATAAACTTAAAGAAAGACAAAAACACTTGACTGGTTTTTGTCTTTCTTTTAGTTTATTTAGTTTTTTGTGCTAGTTGGTGTAATGCTCTAATGCTCATGTGTTTCTTTATTAACACTTACATAGGAGCCGACAAAACTGAAACATTATATTCGGCGCATCTTTTCTATCCACAAGTTATGAACCTATCTAAGACCATCTTTATCAACAACGAAATGGAACTACTGAATAAGTGACTCAAATATTCTTCAATTCTGATGAATCTGAGAGAATCCCTAGAAAACTTGAATCTCTTGAAGCAGAACTAACATTTTATTCATCCGATTTAAACAAAATCCCATTCGCCAATTTTATTAGGAAAGGAGTTGAAAAATCCACATTTCATCAAAACCCATCGTGAAATAAACATTTTTATACAAATTAAACAAAATGCAAGAATATTCATGGATAAAAATAAGTTTCAAAACATCAACATGACTGTTAAGTTCCAGAAGCAGATTTTTAAATTATGTAGGATTATGAATCCACGAGCACCTATATAATACGAATTACCCAAAGTGTATAAACCAAACATTCTAATAAGACTAATTGTTTCATATATAAATATTCCTTCATATAAAGTGTGTTCTCTGGTTAGCAAAATCCTTCCAGAAATAATTCCCTGCACATCCAAATGAGAAATTAAAAACTCTATGAAGAATCTTTTGATATCAAAGGCCTCTTAACCCATTGCGAATGGATTTCATCATTCGAGGCCACTGACGAGATATATCGTCTTGCATATTCAGTCGTTTGGGACTGAATCCATATATTGATTTGTTGCACCATGTGTATCAGGATAATTATTCTAATAGTACCTCCATTGCGAAAATATTGGAACGTAAAACCATATTGAGTGAAACAATTCGACAAAATAAAGGCTTACAACAATGTCTAAAAATTGAAGCACGTCGTCTAAAAAAGATGAAATAGCTTTTCGAAGAAATTTGACATCCTACTTTTGATTTGGAAGAACAAAAAACAAATAATGGTATCAATCATTCACGACAGTTCGTATTGCACAACAGGGAAGAAATCTAGAGATACTGGAGAAGAAATAAAAAAGCCGGAATGTGTCCACTAATACAACATGAATATTAAAGGCATCAAACTCACCGACCAGTATCTCTCCTATAAAAAAACCAGTATCTTCCCAAAAAAACAGTAAAGTGGACGAAAAAAGTAGTACTTTATTTGATTAACTGTGGTCTTTTCAATTCATTTAGAGTTTACCAAATGCTGAACCCTCACAGTAATATAAGAATTCTCGATATGGCAAGAACCAATTTCTAGTTCTGAGAAAACAACAGAGTCGCTGGTTTTAGAAACAGATGCACCAGTCCCTTCAAATGTTGCCCAAAGAACTCCACGTAAAGCTCACCCGCAAAAGTTGTCAGGCAGTATACAACTTCCGCCTTCGAAAAACAAGAAATTTCCGACAAGACGTTGCAAAGTGTGAAAAATCAACGGAAAAAGAAGTGAAACTCGCTACGTTTGTATGCTTTGTGGTGTTAAACTTCACTTAGTTTGTACAAATGTTAACTTATTCAAAAATATTTAAAGAAATCGTTCATTTTAGAAAGTTGTTGTTGAAACTACTCATCAATAATTTAAAAATATTTGACGCAAAAAAATGCTTGGTCCACAATGTGTTAATGTCAATATCAGTACTTGAATTGAAAGAAATGACGTAAAAAAAGTTCCAGGAACAATCAGCACTTATAACAAGGCAGGAATCACCAACTTAATAAATACTTATGTCCACAAGGAATCATTGCACACTCTTTGCGGAAGTATTCATTACCGAAGAAGGTTTTAGCCGAGAATTACATACAATTTACCAAATAACCACGAACAACGGATACAAGAGAAGGATAGCGGTTTAGCAACTACAATTCAATGGATAAGAAGCAAAAGAAGAAGAGAAGTTTGCAGACATTCCTTTGCTAATGATATTTAATAGATTTATCTCAAGTTGTTTCTATTAGTAGCGATTACCACATTTTATAAAATAATGAGATAAAGTAAAACGAATTTTGTTAAACTCTATTTACATAGACTAATGTTTATAGATGATTTTTTACAGAGGTAAATTTAATTTGCTTATACGTATTCGTTAATTTCTCATAGTTAAAAAGGTTTAATGTAATTAAGGACTTGGTGTTATCTTTGATAAAACACTTTCATTAGAATCTCAAATCGGAACTATTTGTGGTGAAGCATTAAAATGTGAGACTTTGTTATAATATATGTAAAGAACAAAATGTCAAATATTAGAAAAATCTTCATGGACAAAACAAGGCAAAAAGACCTCTGGTCGATAGCCTTTTGACAAATTATTACAATAACACCTCAATTATTATTCATCATGCCAATGTAAATATGTACAAAAAATGTCAACAAATATATGTTACTACTAGAAAAATCTTTTGTTCGTTGGTTTGTTTTAGATAAAAGTATGGATCTGTTGCGTGGCTGCCATATACCCAACATTATATAAACCATATTAAAAGTGTACAAAACAATGTTTAAGACGTGTGAAATACAAACTGAATTGAGGACATGTTCAAAAAAATTATTCCAATATATTTATTGATCTACAAATATAATATAGTTAAAGAAATCGGCGACTTATGGCGAGGATTTTTTATCATAAATAATAAGTACTGTTATTAAGAGTAGCTGTTTATTAGAGGAACTGAATTAACGAACAGTTTGGATGTATTTCTGTAGATCAAAGAATATTTTAAATATTCGCTTTCATAGAACAAATTTTGCTAAAAATAAGTCTGTAAATCGTTTAATTTTGTATTCTAATCCAATTTTCATCCTAAATATGCAATTACTGAACATTTAATTTATTCATTGGTTGGGTTAGGTTAGGTTAGGATAGGTTAGGTGAGGTTAGGTTAGGTTAGGTTAGGTTTCCCGCAGGGGTGGTTGACGTGCATAACCATTTGGGAGTAGCGACCCCACGTACCCGAGCCACACATACGCACATCTCTCACACACACCCACCCACCCACTCATCACACACACACACACACACACACACACATCAACGACACTGACCGACACCTTACACCCCGTGACGATTAATAATAATAACCCTCTATACAATCCTTCCAACACACTACTGTATCAAAAAAACCCAAGTAATTCCCATTGAAAACCGCCTTGAACACCTTGCTACAAAATATGCCACTAACCCTAATATCAAAGACATCCTCAAGCACCTATGTTTACCCCACAAACCTTTACATCCCCCTAAAACCAAATATTATTCCACAACCATTTTCGAATTCATAACATCTTTTCAAGGTTCATCTACATCATCATCAACACAATCATCAACGGATAACTAACAATAATATCTAACAAAGACTGGCGGAAAAACCAAGGGTCGATACCCTTTAAGAGAATCAAATACAATTGTTATTAATAATACTATGTAACAAATAATAAATAAAGATGTTTATCTCTCTCTCTCCCATTGGCATTTCAACATAATAGAAATATGTAATTCTGTGTTGAATACAGTACACTTAAAAAAGTAGGTATTAATAATATCAATTATATCTTTAATTTTGAAGGCGTTCACTTGGTAATACATTTTTAATAGAAAACAGAAAAACGTTTAACCTTTTTATACTACTTTTTATTTTTATACAATACCTCGTGACTAGTTTTGAATTACACAGTAATCATTATCAAACCTAGTTTAGTAGTAAAGTAGTATAAAAAAGTTAAACGTTTTTCTGTTATTCAATATCAATTATATTTATTATCTTGACCTTAAATTATAATTTTAAATTTAAATAGAGGTAAATGTAATAATATAGAGTATACATAGTCATTTTCATAGAAGAGATCGAAAATGAAAACATGGATATGTACAAACTTTAAAATGCAAACGTAGACGAAAATGTAGAACGTTCAAAATTGCAAATGTTTCATTTAATTATAATCATTCTTGTCAAATTTATTGTTTTAGAGAACATATTTTGTATTTAGAAAATTTTATGGAAACAATAAATTTATAATTGAGTTTCTGTTGGTATTTTTAAGTTACGTGAAGATAACTTATAATATTATACTTGAGTATTGAGTATTGATAGCTTGATTTTTTGATGAATTACACATTTAAAAACGATTTGAATACCAAATAATTGGAGGAAAGTTTGTTGAATAAATGCTGCATTCTGAATTTTAATAATAATAATAATAAGTTTATTACCCCAACAGACATACATAGTCCAATAACAGGGAAACAAAATAATATGAAACGAAAAGAATAAGTACACAGAATTATTCATATAATTGTGTTAAAATAAAACAGATAAAACTATTCAAGAGAAACAAAAATTAATAAATTATGTTATATATAATTTAAATTATTCAAAATCTAATCCTAGTAAACTAAATTTGATATAAATGGTAATTTTCTAATACCTATAATAAATCATTCAACATTTTAACAAGCTGGGGTAGATTATCATTAAATATATCAATCGAATTGTGAATATTAATAGAATATTTAATCTATTAGCACTATTTAAAGGTGAATTAAAATATGAATTCGTATTTAAATAATTACAACAAAGTAGTTGAGTATTACAAGAATTTAATCTGGGTACATTAAAATTTAGTCTTAATATGTTAGGGTAATATACAGAATAATGAAGAAGACCATGCAAGAAAAGTGTTCTTCACCAAAGAGTCTGCCAAATTGTGTGAGCAAATCATTATATGTGATAGAGTTGTCAGGATACATTGTATGCGACTTAAAGTATAGTTCTTTCAAGATATTTTTTGTACTTTCTCAATTCGATAAATATATGGTATATATAAAAATGTGGCGACTAAATGAGTGATGCGAACTCAAGCTTAGATCTTACAAACGCAAAAAATAGTTTTTTTAATACTTTAGCACTTAAGTCCCTATCAATTCTGCTAACGAAAAGCTCAACATTCTAACACTCTCACTGCACATATTATTAATATGTTCATTAAATAGTAACCGACTGTCAAATATCACATCCAAATCACGAGATGAATTAGCTCTTGTTAATATGGTACTATTTAATTGGTAATCATATTCCACAGTAAGTTTTTTACGACTAAACGATAAACACTTACATTTAGACACATTTAGTAGTAAAGCATTATTATTGTACCACTGCTGCACACGATCAATATCATGCCGCAGAATTCAATAGTCAGTCTGTATAGAGTAAAACCTTATAATAAACATATTGTGTATAGTTTGTCAAATAAGATACTGTGCAGAATTTTTTGAAAACCATAAAGGGTTAACTTTTTTTAAATAATATTTTGGTCTGAGGTTTAATATATGACTTATTTTTATTATGAATATAAACGCTATTAAAATAATTTACAAACCCATTAATATTACTAGGTTTAGACAAAGAAACACCATCATAATTTAAATCAGTAGGAATTCGCGTGCTTGACTTTTGCGGTTGACATACGACCAAATTTCTTTTGGCTCTTTTATTATACTGTCTTCAATTTTAGAGATATAGTTCTTGTGATCTCGTTTTATTACATAATGTATTTCAGATTTCAACCTTTTGATTTTTTATTATAAGGGACTATACCTTGTTTTAATATATAGTTTAATAGTACGTTATTTCATTGAGATGAGTTTTTTAGCTTCACGACTAAACCATGGTGGAAATTTCTTACAGGTTTTGTAGTTTAGTGTTGGTGCACATAAAATTAAAATGTTATTTATTTATTCGTAAAAAACAAAACAAGCTTCCGTTAAATCATTTTTAGAAATAACTTCAGTCCAATCAGCTAGAGATATCTGAGTATATAATTCATCAAGATCAGCTTTTCGGAAATCAAATGATATTGATATGATATTAGGTATAAAATTGTTAGTGTTTTTTTTTTAATAAGTTCTATTGAACCACTCAAAACAGGATGATGTGAATCTTCATTTAATAAACTAACTGATCTGTCAATTTCACAGCCAACATCAGGTGAAGAGAGTCAGGTAATTTTGAATTTACGTTTAAAATTGAATTATGTTAAAAAAATGTTAAAGTCGCGAACGCAATTTTTGAGCAGTTCCAAATTATTTGTAAAATGTATAAATCAAGTGTATTTGGATGATTCATAGATAGTTTGCAAATTGACCTCTTAGATTTGAATCTCTTTAGTGGAATTAATTATTTTGCATATATTTCTTAAGTGAACTCTCTGAGCTTCAAGTAGCAGTTCTTCTAGTTTCTAAGAAGAAAATGTGTTTGTCATGACATTAAAAGATAATATAATAACAACATGAACTGGAATAGCAAACCCTACATAAATAGTATAGTTGACTTGAAATATGTTATATTATATTATATCTTATATTATATTTTAATAAAATACATTAAAATCACCTGAATTAAATATCTAGGCATACAAGGATAAACTAGATTATAGAGTGTTATCACTATAGCAACAACTCAGCTAAAACCATAACAGGAGAGTAGAGATAATATTTACTAAATTTAACAATTTAATGCCGAGAACTTTGCACAAGCAATATAGAAAACTGAAACAAATCTAAAATCTATAAGGAATTATAATATAGTCTTTAAAACGAAATTCATTTAAATATAGAGAGAATAAAGCTCATAACTAATCGTAAATATATAAAAACATTTACACAGTAAATAAAGTTTGAAACAATATGATTCAGAAGAGTATACTAGTTATATTTCTACAAAAACAAAAATTATTCGGAAAATAAAGTTCAATTATAATTTAATGAATTAATTATTATCAAATTGGAATCTGCAGTTAATTATAATATTTTTTGGGCTATCCAACAAACCTCAACCTTTTCCTTGGAAATTATTAAGAAACAAACAAGAAAAAAGACGACAGATGAGAATCATAAGATAATAATAGTATATCTTTAATCTAAAAGCATGTGTTTGTGTTTTAAAATATAGTTATTCATATGAAGTTAAAGAAATCTTCTGTTATTAATACTTTTAAATATTTAAATCAATACTAAAAACTTAAAACATCGTTTTTTATGCTTGTTTCTTATTGGTATGTTCATTCACTTTTAGTAACAACTCATGGATCCTATCATTTATAATTATTATTCCGTATTTGATATTGAGTTTAGGTGCCTTAATCATTAAAAAAATAATATTTGACATTTAAGATTTGGGAAATTTTCGCTATACTTCTCGATTATATTTTGAATTAAAGCAAACTTTCTTTCGGATTGATTGGGTAAATATTTTATTATATATTGTGAGAAATTTCCAAAAATGCGATTAATATGTCTGGTTTGAAGTTATAGATTTCCTTACATATAAATTTGTTATATGTTATGCCCTATGGGTTTTTTTTAATTCACATTGTGTAAGGTCATAGCTATGTTTTAGCAAAATTCAATTTTTAATTTATGATCTTGTAACAAAAATTAATATTCCCCAATTAAGAGTTTCCTAGTAATTTAATTTAAGTTATAAATTTGTTTGGGTATTTTTGCAATTATGATATGTGTTGATTTTAGTCCTTTTAGATGTTGAAAATTGTTTGTGTAAATATTTAAAAAAATAGAAAGTATCATAAGCGATATTTGCTTAATTGTTAATGTGTATCTAGTATCTAATTGCTGCATTTTTACAGAATATAGATTTTGACATGCGTAATTACATAACGTTCCGTTTCAGTCACTTAATGAAATGAAAACAAATGCGGCCATATAAATATAACGAGGAATTATTTATTCACGCGTTTGAATGTTTTGGTTGAAATACCTAAATATAGTATAATTGTGTGAATTTATGGCCGTGGCGGATCCGACCGAATGATAATAAATTATATGATATTTTCCGAGTTTGAGTTAAAGACAGGCCGATGTTTACAGTGAGCGCGTGTTCCTTACATAAATATCTGGCTTTGGCTTATGGCTCATGGCGCGCTACAGAGTGTTGTGTTAAACCGTTATTGCACCGCAGTAAATATCAGTCTTATATCTCTCATAACATAACAGAAAGGGTTAACTGTGTATACATGTGCGCGCACACGTAAGGAGTTTAACGTGTGGGGTTGATCGGGAGCGATATTTAATTTACAGCCCCCGGGCCACCCACCAGCACGCATAACATCCGCATCAAAATATCTTTATTGTCTGCACGCACGCTACCATAATATTTGTGTTGGGGTTATGAGGAATATTTCACATCTTTATAATTCATTTATTGGGTTCAAACCACTGTCAGATCACTTAAATTGGAATACAGATCCTAGTAATGTATATAAAGTTATACGAGGGATGGTAGGAAAGTAAAACGCGTATACACCGTGCGGAGCGCTGGCGAATAGAGTAGCCCCCGGATGAGTGTTAACATGTTCGGTTGTATTTCAATTGTGAGTGTGACGTCTCGCTAGTATTGACTGCGCTGTTTATGTGAGTGTTTATAATGTCCAAGAAAATAAAGAATGCCGCTAGTTGTGCAGTTAGGGCTGTAATTAGATTTCTCAACACAAGAAATGTGCGACGCTGCGATTTTGATGAATGTGTATGAAGAAAATCTTATGGAAAATATGATTACGTAGAAGTGCTTTCGTAATAAATCTAAATGGGACAAGCTTTCCATTGTAGTTAGTGACATCTTGTGATAAGCACACTAGAAGACCATCCTCAAGATTTTTGGATGAAATATGTCGACCTGGTCACTCACACTATGATCGGGCCTACATTAACAATAGAAAGTAATAGTCTAGAAATGAATTGTTAATATAATAAAGTCCAAATAATTTAATATATAATCTTTTCTACTACCAAATGTACGTCGTTAGGAGATTACAGTTTCTTGAAATGTGGCGTATACATTAAATCTGTTTACTCCTTATGCAGATTGGCGTCTGGATTATTACTTGTTGGAAAATTTCCTCAGCTTCAAGGATATTGAGGTTTGCACCTTTGGCCTAGTCATGTAAAGTTTTAACATTACGAATGTCAAAGAATTGATGTTTATATTCTAGGGCATGGTTTTGAAAGTGTGCCTCTAATTTTGATTTAGTCTAAATGACCGAAAATGTTCTGAACACCTAGTTTCGAAGCTGTGACTAGTTTATCCTACATAAGTAGACGTGCATTCAGTATATGAAATTTGGCTGATATTATTTAATATCATTAAAATGTCAGAATCCAACACGAAATGTTTTTTCATCTTCGGGTAGCTTTAACAAGACTCAATTATCTCAAATTGAAACAATATTTGATAAATTGTTGCAAAAATATTTCGATCCATTTAAAACCGAATTTCATCAATTATTAAATAAATTAGATGATAAAATCAAATTGATGGAAGGAAAAATGAAGATTGTTGCCGATGAGGTCAATAGTATTGAACAACGACTAAATGAAGTTTATAATAATGTGGATACAACGAATATTGGAGCCACACTTATATCTGGGCAGCGAGATAATGACATACTGTATGAATTAGAAGATCGCCGTAAACGCAGCGTTAACCTAATGGCTGACAACGTACCGGAATCGTCTTCTACTATAGCCTCAGTTAGGTATGAAGAAGAACTATCTGTAATCCAGAGTACACTACAACCACTATCAATTGAAATTACACAGGTTAAGATGTTTAGAGTGGGTGTTCAAGGTACTCGACCTCGTCCGTTAAAATTGGTATTGCAGAATAGTGATGTTGTGAAAAATATTATCTTAAAAACAAAAGGTCTACGTGACAATGTTGTTAAATTTAGCTATGATAGAACCGTTACTCAACGAAACGAATTCAAAGCACTAAAAAAAATTTGGAACAACGAATTAAAAATGGCAAAGAAAATTTAGTGATAAAATATTTGTCAGGAGTCCCTAAAATTGTTAAAGCCCCACCGAAACCACAAGTGTCAACTTCTAGTAGTTCTGTGGCAAAAAACTAAACATTTACTACCATAACGTTGGCGGTATGCGCACAAAATTAAAATCATTTATGTTAAACGTTAGTTGTTGTCTATACGATATAATAATTATTATTGAAACTTGGCTGGATAATGATATCGACAATTCTGAATTTAAACTTAATAACTACACTATTTATAGAATGGATCGCTCTTCATTTTCTAGCCATAAATGTCGTGGTGGTGGTGTTATGATCGCAGTCCGCAATAATCTTATAAGTAATGAAATCTCAGTAGGACTTAGTACAGTTGAACAATTATTCGTTTCTGTAACTGTATGTAATACAAATTTCATTATTTGTGCGGCATACTTTCCGCCGTGCTCATCTCTGGAAAAATATCAACATCACTGTAGCGCTATTGAAGATTTTGCCGAAAATTACCCTCGCTCAAAGTTTATTATATTCGGTGATTATAATATTCCTAGCGCAGAATGGTCTAATGATGTGCTAGGACTTATAAATAACAATACTTCATTATACTCAGCTCAGTTAATAACTGAGTCATTTAATTACTTTAATCTGTTTCAAATATGTAATATACCTAATGAAAATAATATTTTTTTAGATCACATATTTGCGCATGATGGATTCACGGTTTCAAAAGCGTCTGATTTACTGTTTGACATAACGCATCATCATGTACCATATTTAATTTCAATGCCATTAAAATCACTTAATAAACCGCTACAATATGACGAATTTGTTTATAATCTGTTACTTGGTTAAAATTTTTAGATGTAGGTGGTATCGACAATATGGTAGAATTATTTTACAACACTATGTACAATGCTTTAGAGATGTTTGTGCCCATTAAGCGCATAACACATTCCACATACCCAGTTTGGTTTAATAAAGATCTTATAAACCTTATAAAGCAAAAGAAGTATGCACATAAAATTTATAAGCAATGCCGAAATTCTGTAAATTATGAATATTTTAAATCTCTGCGCGCACAGGTTAGTGATTTGAGAAATAATTTATACAACCAATAAGCCCCAATTAGATTATATTTATTTCTTGAATAATTTAGAATGTTCGATTATCAATAACCTTGCACATTCTGACAATATTATTTGTTGTGAGGATTTCAATATTGACGTATTAAAACCGCATCTTCCCTCCTGTTTATTACTTAATGATATTCTAGATACTTTAGATTTGACTCAGCTAATAAAGCATCCCACACGTCTAACTTTAACTTCATCAACACTTATAGATCTTATAATAGTTCCACGTGATATGAATACATTAGAACATGGAATCATTGATTGCAACCTATCAGACCATGACGCGGTATTTTGCAAAATTTCAACTGCCAAAACAATTCTTCAACCTCGTATATATACATTTCGTGATTTTCATAATATTGAAATCTCTGACTTTAAAAATGATTTAAACAACACCCCCTTTCAGGATATATTTTATACTAACAACATACAAGAGAAAGTAACTATATTTGATAATTATATTTTAAATATTTTCAATAAGCACGCACCAATTAGAACACGTTCATTCATTAAACCTAAATCTCCCTGGATTACAGATAATATTAAACATTTAATTGATTTACGCAATAAAACTAAAGCTAAATTCCGACGATCTGGAAACCCAGCAACTTTTGAATATTATAAAGTATTAAGAAATTATACTAATACGGCGATAAAAAATGAAAAGATAGCCTATTTTTCCTATATATCTAATATTAAAAGCAAAAGTTTTCTATGGAAACATTTAAAACATCTAAACTTGAAGAAAAGCCCGGTACAAATACCTGATTCTTTAAAAAATCCTAATAATATCAATAATTATTTAATTAGTAGCTTACCTCCAATCAGTTCGAATAATATTAACTCTCCATTCGAGTACTATGCTAATTCACGACACACGTCAATGGCTCATTTTGGGTTTAAGTTAATTAATTACTGTTATTAAAGTACTAAATAACATGAAATCTATGTCATGTGGTTATAAAGGCATCAATATTACAATGCTCCGCATGTGTTGTCCAATAATTTTACCTATTTAAGTCCATATTATTAACTCTTGTATTCTTGAATCCACATTTCCAGACTCATGGAAATATGCTGTGGTTAAGCCAATCCCGAAAGTTAATGAACCTACCAACTTAAAACATCTCCGCCCTATTAGTATCTTGCCAATAGGGTCGAAAATTATGGAAAAAATTCTATCATTGCAACTTCAGGATTATATTGATAGGCACAATATACTTCCAAAACAACAATCAGGCTTCAGTTCGGGCCACAGCTGTGAAACAGCCTTGCTCGCCATTACTAACGATATACTAACTGCTACGGATAGAGGAAAAATGACAGTACTTATTTTATTAGATTACAGCAGAGCCTTCGATACTGTTAACCATAGTACCTTAGAGCTTATACTCAGATATATTGGATTGGACGAACCCTCAGTCCCACTAATTCGTAGTTACTTGCTTGATAGAAAGCAATTATGTCAGACTTTATAATCGCTGATAGGGGTGTTCCGCAAGGATCTATCCTGGGACCACTTCTGTTTTCAGTTTATACATCATCCCTATTAAATCAACTTAAATTTTGCACTGGGCATATGTACGCTGATGATACTCAGCTATATTATTCTTTTTCACCTGATTCTATCACCAACAGTGAGGAACATATTAATTTTGATCTTAAAAATATTTTTAATTTCTCTTGTATGTTAGATCTAAATATAAATCCTAGTTAGTCAGCCTTCTTGATTTTTGGTAAAAATAATATGTGCGAAAATATAGGCACTCAGCTTAGGCTACACATAAACGGATTGAATATTCCATATAAAACACAAGCTCCAAATTTGGGTGTTATTATCGACAACACCTTTCGTTATAATAATTTCATTAACAAATGCACATCTGCAGCATATCTTAACTTAAGAAATCTGTATCCACATAGATCTTACTTAACAACTTCAACTAAAATTACTTTATGTGATACTTTGGTACTTTCACATTTTAATTACTGCTCCACGCTGTATCATCCAGCAATACGCATACAAAGAGTACAAAACTCTTGCCTTCGATTTATTTATGGTATACGTAAATACGATAAAATACTTCTCTAATGTCTGAAAAGTTTATATTTATTATAATTATATTTACTGCTTAAGATAATATAATATTTTTTATTTCATTTTTCACTGCATATTATGTATATATATATATATATATATATATATATATATATATATAAATTTATATGTAACTCTTGTATGTATATATACTATATATACTTGTGTCATACATGAAGGTTAGGATGGTAGACCAGATGGACGAAATTTCATCCAATTCTGAATCCCGCTTTCGGATTCTTCATTTCATGTATTCAGAAATTTATTTTATTTACTCCTGTACTTAATTTTGGAAAGAAGAATAAAGTTTATTATTATTATTATTATTATTATTATTATTATATATAGAGTCTGTAAATAATAATATAACACACAACCCAAAAAGCTTTTGGAACTTTGTTAAAGTCTCTAATTCAGTTCCCGATTTTCCAACTAATATGCATTATAATAGTGTTACTAGCAGCAGCGGATCTCAATGCGTAAATCTTTTTGGTGATTACTTCTCCACTGTTTATATGGAACAAAATCCATCCCAGGTTCCAACATTTACCACTACAGCCGAAGTTAATCATATACCCTTTTCATTCTCTCAGAGCGAGATATTTGACGCTATAAATAATTTAAAATCTAGTAATAGCTTAGGCCCTGATGGTATACCTGCAAGCTTACTGAAACATTGTATCTATTCCCTATCTAATCAAATTTTTATTCTATTTCCAATCATCGGTGAGTCAGAATAGGTTTCCAAACTTTTGGAAGAAGAGTTTTATAACTCCAATACATAAAAATGGCAAAAAGGAAGATGTTACAAATTACCGCATTGTGTCAATACAGTCAGTTATTCCTAAATTATTCGATCAACTTATTACAGTCAAATTAAATTGGATATATAAGAATACACTTATTGACGAGCAGCATGGTTTCCGTTCAGGAAGATCTACAACTACAAACCTTCTTTCTATCAAGATGTCTTTGATTCATGCCTTGGAAGCTAAACATTCAATGGATACAATTTATACTAACTTTACCAAGGCATTTGATAGAGTTGACCATGATATTTTGATTGCTAAATAATTATTTGCCCTGGGATTCCATTCTTCTGTAATTGAGTGGATCAAAAGCTTTTTAGTAGGTCGCACGCAGTGTGTGAAAATAAGAAACTTTTTATCCTATCCCATTCAAGCTCTTTCTGGTGTGCCTCAAGGTTCGCATTGTGGTCCGTTGCTATTTTTAATTTTCATTAACGATTGCAACTCCGGAAGATTGTAAATTACTTCAAGATGACCTTAATGCAATTAATAATTGGTGTAATTATAACCAACTTTTCTTTAGCCCCGAGAAATGTAAAAGCATTAGTTTTTCTCTAAAAAAACACCCTACAGAGTTTTGTTACTCGATTAATGACATTGTTCTTATGAGAGTAAGTGAAATTAAAGATTTGGGTGTTATATTCGACAGCGCACTATCCTTTAGTAATCATATTAATACCATATGTAACCGTGCTTCAAAAATATTGGGCTTCATTAAACGATTTTCTGTCGATCTATCGGCACATTCATTTAAGATTATTTATTTTTCGTTTGTTCGCTCACATCTCGAGTATGTTTCATGCGTTTGGTCACCATCACAAGCTATTTACATAAATATTATAGAAAATGTGCAAAACAAATTCGTAAAATCAATTGAATACAAGTTTGGCTATAATAACGCATTTAATATTAGCTCAGTTTGTAATGATTTGCGTATTACCAAATTATGCTGTCGAAGGTTTTTTGCGAACATGGCATTTTTTTATAAACTTCTCTTTCATAAAGTACAGTGTTCATCCTTATTGTCTCAGGTAAATTTTTATGTTAAACCCACGAATCGACCTACTAGACAAGTCCCAATATTTCGTGTTCCATTTCACAAAACTAATTATGGTTATAATAGCCCAATCTCTAGATTTATGCGCATTTCAAATGAGCTGTCATTAAATTATAACTTTAATATATTTCAAGAATCTTTTGCTCGTTTTATGTCTGACCTTAAGAATATAAGTCACTGTAGTTAATTTGTATTTTATGTATATGTACTTATAGGTTTAAGCTAATGTTGATTACGTTTTGGTTTTTTAAATTATGTTTAGCTTTAGTTTCCCTTATTATAATTTCATTTGTTTAACTGTATTATTTTTACTTTCTGTAAATTGGATTTTCCGTCAATAAATATTATTATTATTATTATTTTTTCAATTAAACAAATATTTGATTATTTACAACTAGTTTTAAACGCGACTTAATTATTATGTTTTCGAATATGACCATTACTTTTTGCAAAATCTACAATTCTTCTATAGCTTTATTATATCATACATATTTTTACAAATTTTGTTTTTTTTTAATATTTTAGGTGTGATATATTTATCCTGTAAACCGAATGAATATTTAATAGTTTAATATTACACAAAAACATGTTTCAGAACGTGACATATACATCCGAATTATGTAAAAATGATTTCAAGAAATCTAATGAATTATTGAACGGAATACACAAGTGAATATTTTCGGGTCAGTATTATTTGACTTTATAAATTTATTTAAAAGCGGACAATGCATTATGAATAGGGACCTTATCTCATCCCTCATCGCGACCTACTACATTATTGAAATCAGTGCGGGCCGACAATTCCGGTGGGCATTTGAATAATATTTATGTAATATTAAATAATAAGCGATTCTCACGGACCGTTGGCCCTGTCATCGCGATCATATCTATGGAATTTTATGTAAATGAGGGCCGATCCAAGTGAATGACATATGTTGGACTTCACGTTACTTTACATTATGCATACAACTCCGTCTCGGACTACACACGGCAGCCACAACACATCATTCATACCGCAAACAAACACAACAGCCGATCGCCCATCAACAATCACACGCGCATTTTATTAAGACACTGAAGATTTGTTTGTTGTAATAATCCGGCTCCGACCTTCTCAGGCCCATCTCTGCCCGCTGCCTGTTGCATATGCTAATCACCGGTATGAGTTACAATCGATTGTTCCGTTTTTTTCCTCATTATTTATTACATTTATTAACTCATCATCGTAGGATGCAAATCGGAAATTTATTGGGGCCCCTCTCCGATTACACAATCCATGATTTATTATTGTTTGTTCGGAATGGATGCAATAAAGCAGTGCCTCTACCGTTAGCCTAACTGGCAGCAGACGTGATGTCAATGGGAAATTTTTCATTATTGTATCTAATGCGCCTATTCCGGGAACAATTCATAAGGAAAAAGCATAAACGGCCTATTACGTACATTATTTATATTTCCTTTTTTGAATTGCAACTGTTATTGCTGAAACCGCGATGGGCTCTTGCATTTTTATCGGCGGCCGTTGGGGAAATTAATTGCCGCCGTGGTCTAAGTGTTTGCTTTTTTTTCAATGTGTGGTGCACGACATCAATTCATTAATGCTGCTGACGTTTATGTGGCATTTTTAACACTCGCCGAGGATGTGGAACTATGACGGAATGTGCACACGCGATATTTTATCTTCACCTTTTGCCACATTGAATTTCTAATCAAAGTCTGTCTATACTATCGAGATATATTGTTCAGGTAATGCACTTCGTCAGACGTCGTGGCCACAGGGATTACCTTCAACATTATTTGAGAAAATTATGCCATTATTCTTTTACAATGTTACTCTTTGCTATATTAATTATTCTTTGACAAATTTTAATAAATTAAATAATAATTATACCACTATCAATTTCAAACTGCAGGTTATAACGTTACTAAAGAGATGTTATATTACGATGTACAATGAGATCAAGAAAGTACTTCTAATCTTGGACTTTCACAACATGATGATGAACACTGATTAAGATAAACCAAAGTAGTCAGCTTTTGCGACAAAAATCTAGAAATACTTTCTAAAGGCAAAAGATACGAATTAATATAACGACTAAAATTACCAAAAGAGTTCTATCACGAATTGTATTTGGCTAGACAAAATCCAGAGAATTACCCATAATTTTCAACGGTACTGTGAACAACAATAAACGCCAAAAAACGTAAATTGGTTGATGCATTGTGTGCGTATTGAGTTTGATTAATACATCGAAAGAAGATGGCTGGTATTTTCGAAGCCATAATATCGTTATACAAATAAATATGAAGCCCTCTCAAAATTTCGCTTTTTTACATGAACGTTTTTAGAAAAAATCAATACTTTAAAGGACAATAGTTATAATATGAAGAGACTGGATGGAACAAACTAAAAGAAAACCTATTTTCTAAGATTGAATTTAAGTAAACAAAAGCTGCCAGAGGCAACAAGAACAAGGAGCTTCAGATAATACCTGAAAAACGAAAAGTGAGTTCAGTCGCGATCACAGGTATGAAATATATATTAAAATGATTAGTTTTTGTGACGAAGATACTCCTTCTGGACTCCAACGATTTTTTTTTCAAATAACTCTCGCAAGAACTTGCATATTAGTATTTCCTATTTTAAAGAAGAAGTAAACAATAATTAAATTAAAACTGGTCGTTTTGAAAGCAATACAATATTTGGACCTAACATCAAAGCCGATAGGCTTTACTTGAACGAAAATTCTTCTGGGATAAACCTGGGATAAAGTTATGCATAGTAAGTTGAGACAAAGGAAATCATGGTAGTGCTTCAAGTGGGGAAATTTGTGTCCAGTCAAGTGATGAATCAATAGTTACGTAAGGAAATAATTGTAATATTTATTATTGTAATTAAAGTGACTGACATTTTTAGTACTCAATACACACCATGACTGCGGTGCCAAACATTTAATTTTATTTAGTATTATAGCGGATTCAGAATTTGGCATATGACAGCATGTATTGTCACTATAGGAAAAGGCTTCCTGTTTGAAAGTAGAATCACTTTTGATTGGTTTAGAATGTTAGAGTAGAGTTATTTTATTGGAGGATATACAGGATGCCCCGTTAATGTGGGGAAATGGCTGGACCATAGATCCCTGAGGTCAAAATATGACGATTTAACGCAACTTATCTATATCCAAAAATTTACGGTTAAGCCGGAATTTATCTTCAAAGTTTCAAATTTTTTTATTTTTTTTGTTTATAACAATTGAACGCTTTATTTGATTTGAATGAAATGTATTTTTAATAACTACCATAATATACTACATCATTTCAGTTATTATGACTATTATTGGTTAACAAGAAGTATAAGAAACAGTAATACCACCACTTAAAAACCAAAATATTTTTTATTGGTGGATCTAATAAAAACTAAAAAAATACTACTTGAAAGACCATTTAATTTAAAAACTTTCTCATCTCTTAATAATATTTGATATTCTTTGCGGTTTTCCCACAAGAAAATAAAATATATATTTTTTATCTAGTAAAAACAAAATCTAGTTTTTCATCGAATCGAAAATAAATGTTTTTCGTGGCCGTCTTTGTTTAAAAAATGTAAATTATGTATAATAATAATTATTTAGTGTCTTTTAACAGTTAATTTTTAACTTTATTACAGCTCATAAATATTCATATTTGGAACAAACAGATATCTTGTTTGTATTAGGATTTTGCAAAGAAAATTGTTTGAAAAGTTTTAGATGTTGTTTTGATTTATTTGATTAATTGATATTATTCAATTTTTATTCAATTAAGTAAGTTTATTTACTTATTAATGAGTGCATAATGAGTATACTATATTCATATTTTATTTGTTTGTGCAAAAACCGTACAAGTTATCAAAAACTAGTAAGAGTCAGGAATCTATGGTCCAGCCATTTCCCTGCATTAACGGGACACCCTGTATAATAAGTTTGATTGTCCCATAAAGTAGTTTCATTTTTATAATAATAGTAATAAACCACTTTATTTGCATTACAACGAAATTCTAAGAAATTCACTTATAGACAATAACAAAATCAAAAGAACATTTCGGAAAATACAAAACATAAGGCGGGATCAGTTTAGAGTTAAAAACTCAAATTGTTCTGCCATCAAAATCTTCCATTATACATTAAGCAAACATATTAATTCTCCAAAACTAATACTAAATATTATCTTAAGAAATTTTGTAATTATTAATTTAAAGTATGTCTAAAGTTATTCGAAATAAAAAAGTTTTATCATTTTTTTAAATTGAATAACAACTAAACAATATTCTTATTGTTTCATTCTTTACTTTCATTTTATTAGATAAATATACTAATACTAAATATAAAATTAAAACTCAGACACCTGCATTCGCTACAGATATCGCTGAAATTCAACATAGCTAATATTTTAAATACAAAATGGCGTCTTGTAATACTAATCAATTCACGATTTTACTAGGAATTTTTCCAAAATCTTTTTTTCCAGCAATTACTTTATCGATATTACGAAAGTTCTATTTCATTGTTTAATGAAAGCAAGGCAAGGCAATCTGTTACCAGAATCAATAAATAAACAGTCAAGTTGACATTTAATTCCCAGATTAGGGACAAGGCAAAAATAAACTTAAATATGGTTCGTTAATTCATTTTGGTGCGTTCTAATTCGGCAGTAGCGTTAGCAAAATAATTTACTCGTTCAGGGTACTTGTGCTAAATTAACACAAATTAATCTAAATTATCATCATCCTAGATGACCTTCCACTCGTACCCTGAAGAAGTAAATTCTTCTGCTAACGCTACTGAATGAATGAACGAATAATATTTTAGTTTATTTTTGCCTTACATTCTTGTTCCTAATCTGAGAATTTAATGTCAACTTGTGTGAATTTTATTTATATTATTTTTGTATGTATTAGGTTTTTTTGTTAGCACTAAATTAAACAAATAAATAAAAATAATTGAATAAAAAATTAAGAACTGGCATTTTTCCATAATAAGAAGAATACTTGTGTTTTCTGAATATTTACCAATACCGACTTCCTATCTTCAACATCTCTAAATCTTGTATTGGGCAATTTTTTTCTCCAATAGTCCTTATTTAATGAAGAATGCTAGTGTTAAGTCTTGCTTACATAATAAAATATTGGAAGACGATAAAATCAAGGCATTAATCGAAGTAAACCACCGTTACACCACTAGAGAGGTCGCAAAAAGATTTCTCAAACGACCGTAGAAAGACATTAGCACAAGTTGATATATATTAGTAAACTCAATATTTGGGTTCTATATGAACTCAAAGAAGTTCATTTAACAAGGCGGATAAATGCTTGCGACAAGCTCCTGAAAAACAATGAAAATTATCCATGTTTAGCTTTGAAAATGATCGTAACGGATCGAAACACGTGTCAGGAAACTGTTAATACAATCATGGAACAAAACAAGTGTTTTACTCAACCCATTTTGAAAATTATCCATTTCTCAACCGTTTTGTCACTGGCGATTGAAAAAGGATAGTATACGACTACATGTGTGAAATTGATTATGGTCTTAACCCAATGAACAAGTTGCAACCACTATTTATTAAAAGAAGGTTATCTTCTCAATTTGGTGGGATTACAAATGCGTCGTATATTTTATTCTATTCCATCATAACATCGTGAGATGACACACGAGTTTAGTGACCTATTAGAAGCTACTGTAGCTTGGATGGTACTTGATGGACCATACACTATACTCACCAGACCGACAGACAGAAGCTTTTTTAGCATGACATCACTATGTTACCTAAAGATGGCATCAAAAAAATGGCCAATACATAACTGAATAAAATAATTTCTTTCTATAAAAAATCGCCTTTAAGACAGAGATAAACGTCTTTTTTGAAAATAGTGTTACATCTGATAATAGGGCAATTAGTATGTTTCTTCTTTTCTTATTTTTCCATTGGCTATCGATCGGTGGTCGTTCAGCCCTCGCCATTGATTATTATAGTTAAAAACAATTTAGCTTAAGGCTCAACACAATTTAAATTAAATAAAGAAATACTCTAAACCCTTTAAGCATATTCGATAATATTAACATGTATCAACATTTACAACAATCGGTAGGGATATATAAATCTGATGTTTTCGTGTGTAACAAATTTGAGGTGTTAGCTTGCATAGATTTTAAATATAAGTCTCCTAATATGCTAGAATGCAAGAATGCTATACGTTAACTAGCATATATAAAAATCAATAAACTTTTTATAATCGCTTTGGATTTTTATTATTGGTAGGTTAACTTTTAAATTAGTTTATCTACGATCGTACAGAAAGTAGACGCTTTTTGCATCATTTTTCATTGTAAAAGTGGCTTTTTAAAGCACTAGTGTTTTTTTACGTTTTTATTGCACGCTAATGTCAAACTATTTTTACTGCACAGAAATGTCAAATTTGACAGATGAATATATTAGCACAAATTTTCGATGAAAAACTTAATTTTTTAGTAATTGATACAAATAACTAATACACTATAAATAAAATATATAATACAAACCAAATGGCAGATTTAAGAACTCTGAAGATTTCATTTAATGTAAGTCGAAGCGATTACAATAAAGCGAACATTTTTTCCATAAATAATAATGGCGGCCGACATTTGTGCAACTTGTTTACTGGTTGCTAAGTAACGCTTTCATTAGTGCATTGCGGGTAAAATATGTTTTCATTAATTGAATTATTGAAATGACATTAAAATATTACTCATAAGAATATATTCTTTGAAATCCTTTACGATCGAAGATAAAATTTTGTAAGGCACACGTGTAAAAAGTTTCTTTATTGCACTCCTGGCTTAAAAAAAACTCGCTCGTTCCTCGCTCGTGTTTTTAAACGCCAGTTCGTGCAATAAAACATCACTTTTTACACTTGTACCTTAAATAACTATTAATTTATTAAATTTACAATAATTATTTATGATTATATTATAGCAGGAAA
This sequence comes from Ontholestes murinus, assembly GCA_963969525.1. Lineage (NCBI taxonomy): Eukaryota > Metazoa > Arthropoda > Insecta > Coleoptera > Staphylinidae > Ontholestes > Ontholestes murinus. Next base: position 24,003 of record CAXAKX010000897.1, read on the forward strand.
GTTGTAAAAAAATAATTTAGTAATTATAATATGAATTGAACTCTTTATTGATATAAGATTCCAAGCATCTATCTACACTACACATGACTAGTTAAATAAGAATTTTGTTAGATATTGCTTCTCAGAATTGAAGAACATTTTTGAGTTTTAAAGAAAAGGAATGGGTATAACTAAAGTCATAGACACATAAATATTTGCTATTTACTATTCAAAATCAATGATTATAAACGTGAGGCTATGAACACAATTTCCCTCGCGGTTGAGATTAGTTATAATAATCTGCATGCAAAAATAGAATCCTTTCCATTATTTCTATACGCATTTCTACTTATCATTTTGAATTGCCTCTGCTACATTCAACTACGTTTTATCTCAGTATTCTACCTTTAAATGTTCATACTGCTCACTATAAAAAAACACTCCTACTTATTTATACATAGAGGTTAAGAAAGCTTTTGACACACAGATATATTTTTAAAACCAATACAAATGCTTTTGCCACGGAAACAGATTCCTAAAATTACCAAAAGAGTATAGAGAAAATCGAATTGTATTTGGCTAGATAATCCAGAAAATACACAATAATTTTTTGTAATAACCGCATTACTATGAAAGCTATTAAATTCAAAAAGTGTAAATTGCTTGGTACATTATGTGTATAGACATTTGAATTTCGATTTTTTCACAGGAGGACTAGTATTTACTCTAAAAAAGGGAACTTCCTTATCTTGTCAGTAGTATCAGTTTTGATTGGTCTCTTCTTGTAATTCCCTCTATCTTTCTTAACTATATCATTTCCATTGCATTGGTTTTGCTGTTATTACTCTCTGTGGTTACTCATGATTCACTACTATATAGCAGTGAAGGTCTTACATTTTGTTATATACTTCTGTTTTAATAAAAAAATAGTTTTTGTAATCTCTTTATTCTCTAAGAATGTTTTCTTTATGTGTTGTAGATCATTCTTGCTTTACCTAGTATTTCCTCTTTTTCTGAATCTATCTTCCCTGTTTCCTCTATTGTTGATCCCAGGTATTTGAACTGCTTAACCTGCTCTACCTGTTTTCCGTTTTGTGATTGCTCCCTTTTGATGATATTATCATTGTTTTTGTTTTGGCTTCTCTTTGTATATTTCCAGTTTTTTCTTCGGAATCTGCTATTAGTGTTATGTCGTCGGCAAACATTAATATTTGCATTTTTAATATTTCCATATTTTTAAACCCTATCTTTGTGTTCTCGGCTCTTTAATCATCTTTTCTTTTGTAGTCTCATTATGTATATTAAGTCTTGTTTGCTTCTATTTTTCTGAATCTGTGTTGTTCTTCTCCAATTTTCCTTTTATTCTTGCCTCAATTATCCTAGCAAAACGTTTCCCTGGTATGTTTGTGAGTGTAATACCCCTGTTGCTTTCACATATTTTGGTGACTCCCTTTTTGTGTATGGGTATTTTAATTCCTTTGTTCCTTTCCTCGGGTATCTTGTGATTCTTGGTGGTGTCATTTACTATTTTCAAAAATTCTTCCTTCCCCTTTCATCCATATATTTCATCGTGTCGGCTATAAAGTCATCTATGCCTGAGGATTTTCCTAGTTTTATTTTCTTGATTGCTGCCTCCAGTTCTTCGATTGTTATTTCCTTGTTTCCTCCATTTGTTTCACTTCATCATCTTCATTATGGTCTGTTTTGGTTATTTCGTTGAAGTATTCTATCCAACTTTCTAATATCTTCGCTTTTTCTGTTATTATATTTCCGTTTTTTGTCTTTTATACTTTATAATTGTGCTGTAAAATATATTTTGGTTTTCTGTGAACGTTTCTTTCAGTTTTTTACGAACTGCTCCCAGGATTTCTTTTTTGCTATCTTGATTTTGTATTCACTATTTTATTTGCTACTGTATATCCTCTGTAATCTTTGTTTTTACAAATTGTTTTACCTCTTCTGACACGACCTGCTTTTCTTCCTCGGTTTGTTTGATATAGTGCTTTCTTGGACTGCTTCACATATGATTTCTTTGAACTTTTTCTATTTGCTTCCTGCTCCCTCTATTTTGTTTGCCTTTTCTCTATTTTTGATTGGTATTCATCCCTAGTTTCTTTATTTTCAAATTCTGGTTTTTGTGTTTTTGTTTATTATTGTTTTCTGCTCCTGTGTTATTTTTATTTTTACCAATTTGTGTATTAAGGAGTAGTCTATTATTTCTCATTTCGTGGTCTGACTTCTCTAGTGTATTTGTGTATGTCTTTGGGTTTGAATTTTGTGTTTGCCACAATGAGTTTGTTTGTTATACAGAATTTTTTAATTCTGTTTCCATTTTCGTTTCTGTTCTCATCTCCATACTTTCCCCTGTATCTTTTATTGCCTTAAGAAAAATCCCTACGTTGTAGAAAATTAACTAATAATTAGATAAAACACGAAAACATTTCGTAAATATGTTATACCATAGTAACTCACAAACTATTTAACGTACATTCAATCATTTTTAGTTTATTTGATAGAAATAAATAAGTTCAAACTATTGTTGCTTTGATAGCCTTGCTATTTGTAACACGCAAATTACTTTTGTATCATTCAATGTTTGTCGAGATATTATACTGAGAAGTAGTTGTTTCAATAAGATCTTTCATGACTATTGTGATTCCTTTGCTATCGTCTATTTATTTTTGCAGCCTCGTAAAATTTATCTTTTTCTATATTTGTAGTTTTCGTTTGGTGCACATGCCACAATTATATTCCATGTAGTTCCTTCCATTTTGATATCCACGCTCGTTGTTCTGTCATCCCTATATATTCGTATATTATGTTTTTTCCGTTTTTTTTTCATTTCTTCTATTAATTCCTTTTCTTTTCCTTTAATACTTCTTACATTCCATATTCCCATTTGTATTGTATTTAACATTTTTCTTGTGCCATTTTCTCGCTGTAATGTATGGTTTTTTATTTTGCTTTTTCTTCTCTTGCTATTTCTCTATTTTTTTGGACGAATCTTTCTACATGTGCTAGGTCATTATTTGTTGTTTTGTTTGGCATGTCTCAACTTTGACTCGTATTATTTGTTTTTTCCATATAATGTGAAATTTTAGACTTCATTCTGTTCTTGGTTTGCCTCTGCTGCTAAGCCTGTTATTATGATATTATTTTTTATTCATTTGCTGTTCTTACTTTTCCCCTTTGTTTCCAGATTGTCGATTCTTTTTAACATCTCTTGCTTTTCTAGGACCTACGTCTCTTCTTTATTAATAATTTCTTTCTTTAGTTTTCTGATCTTATCATTTAGTTCTTCTGAGGTTTTTTGCCATTTCTCTCATCAAGTCATTAAACATGCTCTTTAGTTTCTCCATTTCAACATCGTTCTTAGCTATATTTAGATTTGTCTTCTCCGTGAGTTTTGTCCTTGTTTCCATCTTCCTTTATTTTATTTTTGTATCCTGTTGTTGTTATAACGTCTTATATCGCTGCTTCCGTTCTTATATCTTTTTCTATTCTCTATTGCTTATTTGGAAAGCTTGGAATCCATATTCAGGGCTGTCAATATCTCTTTCTCTTTTGTACTCATTTGTTCTTTCAATGTGCAATAGCAATTAAGTCTTAATTGGAATTTTGGAAATTACAATGGCAAAAAAATATAAACTAAAAGAACAATTACCAGAAAATGCTTTAGATGCATACATAAAATTTGACCCCAACATTTACTAAACATAAAAATAATTTTACAAATATTATGTACTCTGCCCGTTAGCGTTGCTTCTGCAGAAAGAAGTTTGTCTGCACTGAAAAGATGGCTGCGAGCCACTATGTTTCTAGAAAGACAAATCTATTATTTATAGATGTTTATGGATATTAATATTGACAATATTATTAATAAGCAGTAAAAGGTAGATTTCATTATTTAAGAAATAATTGAATAGTTGAGGCCTTTTTTTACGAAAACACTTTCAAATATTGATTTTGCTGTTCGCCACAATTGTTTCGAAATTTACCAAAGTGACTTAAGAAATAAATAGTTGTTTTTAAATAAATTTAGTTACAAAAATCTGTTTTAAATATTTTTCTTGTCTTGATTCTAATTATGTATAAAAAATAAATATCTTTACTAGCTAGCTTAATTGTCTGGATGAACTAATGAATTGATGAAGGGTGTTTGGATTTTTTTATGTTGATTGCTCTTTATATATGGAATAATGAAAATATTTAAGTTTTTTTTTTAATTACCCCCCCCTAAGTCAGTTGGCTAGAAACGCCCTTGACACTGCAACACTTCTTCTCTTAAGGTCTTAATTTCCTATGTATCATCCCTCCTTTCATTAAATAATTTATATTATAGCGAAGACAAAACACTATACAAATTTAACCAGTAGAATTAGATGTCAAATGATTAATGATTTATAAGAATCTACATAATGACATTCTGACTATTTTAGTTCCTATATCCCAACTTCTGTAACATCTAAGTTTGTGGTTGATGCTGGAGGCCATGACCTTGAATCAGGCAGATTAATTAAATATACTTGGTTAGTATCACACACAATTTTTTTAATAAACCTTTACTGAATGAAAATATTTTGAATTGGTTTTAATAGTATTCCACTTTTTTGATAAAATTTGTGATAATTTATAACAAATTATTTATTTTTACAATCTTTTCAACTAGTTTTTATTAGATTGTTTCATCACATTTTTACTATAATTTCTTACTCAACTGCTTTCTCTTGTACTGTTCACTAAAAAAAAATCTGATATTCAACGGATTGCATCAAATCAATTTAAATTTTGTGAAACCATAGAGAAATTTTATGGAATGGTATAAAAAATTTTGACTTTTGATTATTATTATTAATTTTAACAAGTTATTCATGAAATAAAAAAATTGAATTAATTTACTAAAAAATTCAACGTTCTTTTAGAATAAGTTTTTTTTTTGTTTTCGAGAGAAATGATTATAAATTTTTATTAAAAGTATTTATGTATATGCCGTCGGAAATCATAGTTACATCATTAGCATAGCACGATTAACAATATTCAAATTTATAAATTGGGAATGCCGATTACATAAGAATATATTAAAGTAACAAATTAGCAAAAGTGATTAAAAAGTGAGTATGACAAATGCGAGTGCGTTGGGTAGGATGAATAGTTACAAGGACGGTATCAAATTTCCCGTCTAAATATTTTCGGGCGAACAAATCGTCTTAATTACGGGCCGAATTTATTTATACCTCATCGTTGGAGGGCCATTTTATAAAATTCCCGTCCCGAATTAATTATAATAAAAACCAGAAGCCAGAAAATCGGCGGCGGCGCTTAATAATTCAGTTCGGATGCGCGCGAAGGGGAACGGCGGGGAGGGCTGGATGATTTACACAATCAAGATAACAGAATTAATTCCATTTAAAAAATAAGAATGCACCAGTAATTATGCCTTCGGTATTTAATTGGTCGAAAGGGTTTTATATTAAGGAGTCGCTCCCCAGGGCCTTCTCGGAACCCGTCCTAGGGTCACTCCCTTTCCGCCGTTGTTCAAATGATGGCTTGTTTAAAAAAGTTTACCAGTGTAAATTAGGGACATTTTCAGTGGAGAGATTTAAAATATTGCCACAGAAATGTGTACGGACGGAGGCGATTAATTTAATTTAATAGCTGAAGGAAAAAAACTTTTTGTTGTTCCTTCTCCCAAGTTCCTTTCTCCGGCTTTCACGGGCGTTATCTTAAAAATTGGCCCTTTAATTATGCGACGGGGTTTATATTTTAATTAAGCTTATCTCTGAAATTTCGATGCGGCCCGTTTAATTGGATCCTTTGGTGGTAGTTTCGCAATTAAATTAATATTGATATTCGCGTGTGATAACACACACACTGAGCGGGCGAACTATGTTTGATGGAAAATCTAATCAAAACCGATTACTATGATGTTTTGACTGAGTGGACTGTTTGCCAGCGGATTACAAGCTCTGATTAAAACCCTTTGTGCATTAGCGTTGCGGAGGTCCACCCACTTTGTTACTATATAACCTACGAGTAAATATCATTACACTACGAAAATTACTATGCAAACTTTAATATTTCATGGGAATATATAGTAGACCCTTTGTTCTGCTTTACTTCTATTTACTTCCAACAATTGGTTTGTATACATTTAACAAACTAACGACATACGAGTAGCATCGATCGAAACATTACTTTTCCATCACATGGTTTAATTAAAATATAAAAGCAAAATTACTACACCAACATCTCTATACAAAAAAATATTTCCAATCAAACACGTTGTTATAAAAAATAATTATATATAATAATTTAGTGTTAAAAGTAAAAAATATAGACATACTTATCTTAATCATTTAAATTACTTTAATCGATAGTAAATCTTAATACTAATTGTAAATTACCAATTGTAATGTCATTCCATCCATCTGCGTGCATAAACTCTAATTCTGATTCATCTAGCAGCTGCGCCGATGGGAAATGTCAAGTGCCATTAAATATCTGTCGGGATTGTGAATATCTGACCTTTCTATCTAAATATAGTCGATATGAATGTTACAGCGTTTGGTATTGTTTTGGTCCCAATTAACACGTTTCCATCGCCGTTTGCTATCAGCCGATCACATCACTGATATTCATCCATTCGATAGCTTTTGTTATTGGATATAAATGATTGAATTGAAGTAATTATGTTGAGTGCTATCTGGAAAATGTTAATTTTATTATGTATACAGTTATATTATTTTGTTACCATACACAAACGAATCTTTCCAAATAATCTACAATAATTTTTTTAAATTGTTTTATTTGATTTTGTTAAAATTGAAATGATTTGTTATTTAAAACTCAATAAATTGTTGTCCTTATATTAACAGTTTAAATATACAACAATAATAATAATAATATATTATTTATTTTTTAAATTAAATATAATTTTCACTTTAAAATTTATAATAAATTGATTCGTTCATTTCATGTTCGTAACATGCCTGAAATAATTACATTCAACACAATGGAATATTTTTGTGGTGTATCCGCAGACACGTGTTTTGCTGTATCACAGCTCCTCAGTGCAGCTATGAATGGTTCGATTTTCAAGCCGCGTCCAAAGAATGATATCACCAGTGATGAAAGCCTTGTAGCTATCCTTTCTAGAGGTGACGACCCTCAACCAATCTCTCAGGTTGTTCTTCTTCAAATATTTCTTAGTGAGATACTTCAGGTACCTTTTTGAGAAAATAATGTCTGACGAGCGGACCAAGTGTTCTTCTCACAACCGAACGACACATTGTTGCCCAGGTTGTTCATCTTTCCGTTAACCTTGATGCGATCCAACAAAAATTTCTCAAAGTTGACGACATCGAGAAGGTTATCCTCAACTGGGTGGGTGCAGTCAACTGTGAATTTTAGGGCAACCTAAACCCTTGAGGTCCTTGCCACGTACGGGCTCTATCCTGGCCTGGGACTTTCCAGTGGCTACCTTTGTAGGCGCCATACTTGCACAATATCAAAAGTGTAAATAAATATTGATTTGCAGGTGCAGTATTGATGAAAATAAAAGCAATAATTAGAATTAAATTCTCTGAGAGCCATTGCATATCCCGTTTCCTAACGTGGTTGGAAAACGATGACACCACAAAAATGTTCTTACTACGACAACTAACAATTATGTAGTTCCATACCTGGCGGTACTTTAGTACAAGAAGAAGTTGTTTTTACTATTAGTTGGTAGTTTTTACATCATAATAATGTAAAACTGCGGTGCAGAACGCTCAAAGAAATTAATTCTCATTATTACTTGTATTTTCATTAATATTGTAATTACAACTCGATGTTTAATTTATACAATCATGTGTCTTCATTAAAATTGCATATTTGCAAAACTAAAAATCTGTTTCGTAAAGGTTGGCGTATTTTTTTTTTCTTTTGTACAGTAAAATAATACAAATAATATTTTATTTCTAATTTTGTACGTAATTGTTGTCTTCAAATATGATAGTAGAAAAACATTCACCCTTAGTTTTTAATACTTTACTCTTAAATATTTAGTACTAAAGAACTCAAAGGAAATCCAATAACTTGTCAATATATAATTTATTATTAAATTGTAAATAATTTTATATATATTTTTGATTTAAACACATTACGAGTATGTCTGGGCCTGTCGGCGGCTAATGGGAAAAACCTGGGGATTAAAGCCCAAGATCAAGTATTGGCTGTATGGCGGTGGTACCCATTGTCACCTATGTCACCTATGCTGCCCTTGTGTGGTGGCCAAAGAGCCAAAAACTAGACACGCAAATGGAGCTTAGTAGACTTCAACGTTTAGCATATCTAAGCATCGCAAGGGCCATGCAAACGACCCCAACTGTTGTTAACCATTAACCTTACACCACTCCATCTAGTGGTACAAAAAGAGGGGCTTGTTTCGGCCCTTCGACTATACCAGAGGAAGAAAACACTGCCGGGGGACTGGACTTAGAAATACTACAGCAAAAGCAAATCGATTCGGTCATCCTGTCTAAACCGACGAACATCATGTCCTGGAGGCGTTTAAGGTATCGCTTGAGAACCCCAAAACGGCTTTGATGAGAGTCAATCAAAGCCAATCAAGGAGTTTGGTCGAGGTATATCAACCTTGTACACGGATGGTGCCAAGAATAACAGAGGTACCATGGCTCTGGGTACGACACCCACGATTCTGCAAGCGGAAGCAATTGTAATTGATATATATATATATATATATATATATATATATATATGTATATATATATATATATATATATATATATATATATATATATATATATATATATAAACAAAAATAGTGCAAATGCCACTCCTGTAGGACCAGAGCAGTTTTGCGGACTCTCCATAGCGTACAGAAGAGAGGTGGTGCAAAAATGGGAAGAGGACAGAAAACGCAAGCACTGGAACAATGTACCAGGCCTACGTCAATCAAAACGACTCATCGAACTCGATCACAGCCACAAAGTGCTTGAACTCTCAAGGAACGAGCTAAGAACTTTAACTGGACTCATAACAGGGCATTGTGCCCTTCGATATCATTTGTGGAAAATGGGAAAAGAGGAAAGTGGAAATAATGCAGATTATGTGATTCGGCAGATGAGACGACCGAGCATATACTATGCACTTGTGTCGCGATTATTCACAAGTGTCTTTTACACTTCTGTAGGGACCGACTATCCCACGAAGAAGTGAGCAGTATCACCCCCAAGAAACTAACCAGGTTCATGGAGGACGTGGGACTGCTTGGAAAGTGATTGGTTAAGGGCAGAACAATTGATCTATTAGGTTACAGTTCACGAACATTTATCTATTTAACATATAACCTAGATGTCTGAAATTTTTGCTTTTGTTTAGTTGATAGATCCAAGTTAATGGAAACAATAAAATATAAAATTGAAAAGCTGTAAAACATAGGTATGAGTTGCTAACTATTAAACATAAACACGATTCATGAAAAGTGCTCGTTTACGCAATACTAACAAAATTTGTTGGATACTAATTACCATCTTCATCAAGAGTCAAAATTACTTGGTAATAGTAATTAAACTAAGTGGTTCTGTCAAAATAATCGTTGTCTTCGTAACGTACTTCTTTAATGCTGAATATTTTAATATTAAAAATTGAGTATTTATTTTAACTTTAAGAACCCTGTATTTAATATAAAGCATAGAATTCTTCTCCAGTGTTTTCATTAAAAATAAAGAAAGAGTTATTGATCTAAATAATTTGACTGCAGCCTTCGTTTCCTAATTTAGATCTAACATCACCTTCAGATCCTTCTAGTTCAGAGGAATATTGCATATCTTACAGCTTGCTTTAAACAAAGTGATTAGATATTGAAGCATATAATCTAGTCGCGAGAAAAACTGGACAGAATCTATTAATTCCTGGAGATTTGAAACAAGGGAATGATTTAATGCTACAAGTTAAATTTATTTCTGCCATATGCTGGAAGCGGAATATATGTCCTCTTTAGAAGAAATATAGAAATTGGTATACATAATTTTTATCCATTGCAGAGCAGAAGTACTCTGCAATCTAGGAAATAAATGTTGAGAGTACTTCAGTGAACACTTGAGGGTAGCAGTGCGGCTGACATCTGCATTGGGTCTTTAGATCTTTGGAGGATATCCTTTTTAGTCTTACGTCTATAATTGTAGATTATATTTGTTCAGAAAAAAACTTTTCCAGGGTTTTTTATCTAGTTGCATAACTTCTTTTCTCACGATTGATGAGCTCGTCTTGCTTTGCTTATATTGTTAGTTTATTTTTCCACCATGAATTCGTAAACTTGCCTTGAACTAATTCATTATGCACATTCTTACTTCCCCAAATGTGTGTAAATGGTTAAAAAGAACATGAATTTAGGTTATTTCGGAAGTTTAGGGTGCAAAAATAATGTTACATTAACATTTATCAATACCAAACGTTTATGGATAAAATTTTAGTATGTCCAATTTAAAAATTGAATATTATTTGGTAATAATTATCATAATTCAGTCAAAGATAAAAATAAATCGACAAATAAAAAATAAATATTTATAGAAAATCAAAAAAGACAGTAGTGTGCAGTATAATTAGAGCGGGTTTGCAATCAGATAGGTGACCGGTACCCTTTACTACTGGGAAATAATTAATGACACCTTAGAGTGACGGGGTGATCTTTTAAAGTAACAAGTTCGTTCATACACATATAAATATAGCAGCGAAAGATCCACGTGGTTAACAGCAAATCATTATAACTACTACTAGAAGACAGCCAACCACATTTTATCAATTGTTTAACAAACAATTATTAGATGAAATTTTATTATAAGTTTGGTTTAAATTTTAACGACAAAATAACAACATTTTTAAAATTATAGAGAAAAAAATAATTTTACAAAGAATAAATAATTACTGAATATTGTATTGATAAATTGTAATGAAAATCATTTTAAAAATAACTTATAACAAATAGAAAATACAATGAAACTATCATCATGCTATTTAACATAACATATTAAGCTTTTTTAAACAATTAAAAATATTCTATCATATATTTTGTATAATATATGATAGAATATTTTCGCTAACTTCAATATTACGGGAGGTTGGATTGTTGGTTGGGATAGAGGGCACAACCATAGTCAAGTAGTGTGCGGCAGATCATCTTGTAAATTTTTACGGCAATTCTGGTATTAATACCATTGTTTTTGTAAGTTAAACTTCTAAAACATTTTGCCCTAGAAGTAATTTTGCTTTTTGTTACGGCTGTATGTTTTTTAAAATTAATTTTTTGATCCATGGTTATGCCCAAGTACTTAATGGAAACTGAGGGAAGGATCGCAGTTTGGGAAATATGGACTTTGCGAGGTGAATTATTGCTGCAGTGATAAGGGATTAGGAGCTGTGATTTGTGGGGATTGATTTTAATGCGCCATTTTGCAAACCATCGTTGAAGGGAGTCAATAAGCTCTTGGAGGAATTGGAGGGCTTTTGGTAGTGTGGAAGCATATGTGATTAGGGCAGTGTCATCTGTAAATTGCAGGAGGTATTTGGATGGATTAAAGTAGTGAGGATCAGGGTTGTAGATATCAGCACAAAAAATGTTATATAGTAGAGGTGAGAGAGGAGAGCCTTGAGGGAGTACTTTTTCGGGAGTAAATGGAGAGGAGAATGAATTATGGATTTTGACTTTTAGGGATCTATTACAGAGGAATTGTTTAATAATGAAATTAGTCATGATTAATTCTATTTTCTATCAATCCCAATTTTTGCAGTTTAACCTAAATATTAGATTTCTTTCTATTTCTTCTTTGATCTAAATAAGTTATTTTCAATTCTAAAGTGTAAATCCGGAGACTCGTCAAAAAGTGAATATAAATTATCAACAAGTAACGGGTTTAACAATGAATATATTTAAGCGAACTATCTTTGCACCCCATCATGGAAATCCTAATTTAGTCTTGTTGTCTTTTTTTCTGGTATTGCGGAAACATATTTTTTGTCAAAATTCTTCACGACCTCACCGTTATATATATCGAGAGTGGGGACATGTAAAATTAGTTTAGTTTACATACAAAATTAAATTTTTTTTCAAATCGTAGCTTATATTTGAATCAGTTCACTTAACAACAACATGATTGAAGCCGAATTTATGAATTCTTTTAACCATCAGCTATTGTGAAAGCAAAAATATGTCTTATTACAGGATTTGTTGATAATATTTACTATATCGTTTTTTAAATTATGAATAACAACAAATAGAAACATGTTAGGATCAAATTTTTGCCATGATCAAATGTTCTTGATGTCTATGGGCCAATTTGTATTGATGCTTTTGCTCATCTTGATGGAAATAGTTTTTAATATTAGGTAAAGAATAACACTTGTTTTGTTTCATAATGTTTTTATTTTCAGTTGCTTGACATGTGTTTTGATCTCCGCAGATTATTATCAAAGTTTCTTCTTCTTATAGTAACATTTGCATCTAATGAAGGTTGGAAACTATCGTAGCAAAACCCGCATTGTCTTTTACAACTTATAACATCCAAGCCTATCCAATCACGTATATTTTATTACGCATGCACGCTTCTTTCATCCGATGCCGTTTCAATGTTTCCTTTCATTATGAGAAGGTCATATTTATTACTCCGCATTATGTGACATAGATAGGTAGTTGCTATCTGTTTTATAGATGTAAGTAATTCTCTTTCTGATATTGTTTTTCTCATTATTTCGCAGTTAGTATCACGTGCAGTTAATAAAAGCCGAAGCAGTATACATAAAACCCACATTTAAAACACTTCAAGACTTTATAACAACATAGAGTATATGGAAAATTTTGCAAATAGATATCTAAGTTTTAAACTAAGAGTGGTGTCGCATAGAAGTTGTCTCATTCTGTTGAAACTAGCTCTTGCTTGTTCTATTCTGGAACGTATTTCAAGATCTAGCTCTAGGTTATTGTTAATCTAGGCTCCTAAATATTTAAAGTTTTCCCCTACTTCAATGACTTTTCCATTTATCATAATATTCAGTGGTGGTTCCCTTGATTGACCGGTTACCATAATCTTATTCGTTTTTGATGCATCGATGTTGAGGCCAAAATGGTTGCCAGTTGGTAGCAATTTATCTAGCAATTGTTCTAACGCAGGTTGTTAATGTTTATACCGTTAATTTTTATACCATCTGTTTCGTCTTGAAGTGTTTCAGCAAATATGTGTTCCGAGTATACATTGAATAATAAGGGCGACAGTATAAATCCTTGTACTACACTTTCTATTTTAGCTGGTTTAGATATTATATTATTACACCTAAGTTTCCAGTACAGATTTTTTTACTATTTAATTCATCGATTTCCTTTTCTTTCTTATTATTAAAAGCCCTATGTATTTAGGCCTTTTCATGCCTTTTCTATGAAAACGGCATATATATTTCTTTGGTTGTTTCTGCACGCTCAGATATTATTTGTAATTTCGGTAACTTGAATTATTTTCAAACTAATTTTCAAACTAATTAGCCTAAATTGCTCTCAATTTTTTGCGTTTGATTTCTTTGGAATCGGTATAAAAATGGATTTTAGCTTGTGCAATCGCACCAGACTTATACATGTTATTGAAAAGTCTTACCAGTACTTCTAAATTCTCTTCCTCTAATAATTTTATGACCTCGATATGTATTTCACCTGGCCCTGTGTTTTTTTCACTGTTGTTTATAGCTCTTATTACTTCTTATTTGAGAATACTAGATGAAGCCTCCTGCTCTCTAGTTGTTCTAAATTTTCTTGATTCTGTACTTTTGAATAATTTTTGTACGTAGTTATGTCAGTGCGTCTTCAATTTTTGCAGGATCCAAGATGATTCGATTGTTTCTTCTTCTCTATTTTTTATGTATTCGGGCATGGTCACTTTTTCTTTGCAATTTTTGTATTTCCTCACACTTTTTCCTCATCCATGACTGCTTAGCCTGTCTAATTTCTCTCCTTATTATGGTATTGATCTCTTTGAATTTTTGGTGTATTCTGGTTTTTGTATCTTCTTCTTTCTTACATTAAGTCTAAGATATTTTGAAATAAAATTAAATAGGGAAATAGGGTAGAACCAGAAGAAATAGGAACCAGATATTTTGTCAGGAATAAAGTGTGGATTTATTCCTGACAAAATATCTGGTTTCTATTTTTACTGGTTTTCCTTTGCTGAGTATTCTCACTGTTCGTGTTCTGTATTTCCAAAATTTCATTATATCATTATTTTTTTAACTCTCTCATTAATAAATCTTGGAGTTTTGTAATATACTGTTTTGTGACGTTACTTCTTTAGTTTACTTCTTATATTTCGAGCTACGGGATTATGATCAGAGCCGAGAGCGTTAAATTTTGACAATATAGACTATTTTGTATGTAATTTTTATTAAGACATAGTCGAACCAAGTATTTAATATGCACAATGTCTTCTTCTTGTCAAAATTGATTGAATGTGTCGCCTCCAGAATTGCATTCGCCTAAGCCATATTTATTAATTATTCCTTCAACTTCCCCTCTTCCAACCATTGCGTTCAAATCACTAGTTGTTAGTGTTTGTTATAAGATGCTTCAAGTCTTTGTAAAATGCATTTCTTTCACTTTTAGGTTTATCTATGATACATTAATTACAGGATGTGCTGCTGTGTTTGAAGCTTTATTCGATCTGAGTGTGGAATTAATAGAATTACTGACCTTTCTAATTCTTGTGTACAATTATACCTACGCCATTATAGTGTGAGGATAGATTATTTCCGGACTAGTATATTGTTGATTAACATGATTTAAATGACCAACTATATGGCTATTTTACTTCACTAAGGCCAAAAATGTCAATTTCTATTTTGTTCATTTCTTTAATGGCATTATCTAGTTTTCGTGCCTAATATTCCATATTCCTATTTTTAAAGAATTACTATGTTTTGTAAACTATTTTGGGTCCTATCATTCAACGCAGAGATACTTTCCACCCCTTGACCTTCCAAGGTATGCAAATTAATGAAAAAGTTCTATTTGCACCAGTGTATACACTTTGCTTCACTTGATAATGACATTCAACCGTCGAAATTTAAGTCGTGTGATTTTTTTAATACATGTATATATATATTACATAATTTTTAGTAGTCAAAACAAAGTAGTTAAAACAAAGTTTAGTGTTTACCACGTAATAACGATCGCAATTATTATTATGATTAATTGAACCTTAATTAAAATATTCATCTTATCTGCATACATGAAATATCTGGTGTGTTTTAAATAATCACATATATCATTAATACTTATGGGTCCATAATAAGAACACTTTGGAATACCAAATGCTACAAACATGAAATTTCTGTTAAGAATGTATTGCTATCTGGAACTTAGGTATGAACGTAACCAATTCACAGAATTATTTTTGAGGCAATAAGAATTCATTTTAAAGAGTAATTTTAAGTAATTTACTTGTATTCGTCGTAAAAGAGTCGGTATATATATAACAAATTAAGTTGACACTTTTTTTTCAAGGCTGATATAATTGATGAGTGAAATTCTACCAGATTGGTGACTTTAGATTTTCCTTCATAGAATCCATTTTCTGTTTCCACAAAAACATATTAAATAATGTTGTCGAACATCTTCGAAATAAATGACTGAATTGCGATTCCTTTGTAGTTTGAAAAATAATTTCTTCAGTTAGATTTATAATAAGATATTCAAAACCTCGTCTTAAAACCTGTAGAAATATTTCAAATATTCATAACATTGACTGCAAAATAAAGGTTTATATTATAAACTAATATTTTAAGTAAAATTGCAAAATAATACCCAATTTGGAATATTTATTACCGTCTTCGTTTTTTAAATCTCTGGACATTGATGGAAGGAACACTCCACTAATGCACAATGCCCAGAGGTTTAAAAACTTAGAAAATTAAAGAAATAATAGTTATAATTAACCATTATTAATTTTGGAACTTTATCAGATCATAAATAAAACTACACTTTGTTAATAAGTTCCTGTTTCAAAATGTATCACAAAGTTATGGCTTCAAGTATCCAACGAATTTATTAAATTAATTTATAATAGAAAGGAAAGTAATCAAGTGTTTATAAGTTGAATTTTAAAATCATGAAATAAAGCTTAAACAAATGGTTATTTTATCAATTTGCACAATACTTGTCAATAATCTCTAAATCAGAGAAACATTATCATTTTCTTCAGATTCAAACCACAAATAAATCTACAATTATTAACTACCAGTATTTTACTCCATTATTTATTTAATGTTTATTTATTATTTATTTATTCGATTAAAAATTAGTTTCTACAACCAATAAATGGTTATTTATCTATATTAATAATCAAATTATAACATTAATTGTTCTAGTTTAATTAACTATTAAAAATGAATGGTTTAAACATTTAAATAATAATGTCTATTGGCATGAACTATTTGTTAAATTCATTTAAAAATATATTAATTGAAAGCTACTAATAAAAACACGTTTACCTGACACAATTAATTAAAAAGCATTTTTGGCTTAGGTCGAATTATTATATAAAAATAACAACACGATCATCTCACTTAAAAGATTAACCAATAACATCTCGAAATACCATGAGCGAACGCGGTGCCGCCGCACGAGCCCCACACGATTTGTCCCTAAGCCCCAGGGGGGCTATGTTCTCCGCGGGGGCGCCGTGCTCCGCCGTCCCAGGATATGTAATTACAACGTAATAATTCCAGTCTATCACTTCCGTCTGACGTCTCCCTGCGACGATCATTAATATTATTGAATCTGTATTTAAACGCCTTCCATCTTGTCACTTAAATTGGCTCCGTGTTGCTTTATTGAAATTTTATTAATGCGGACAGGGCTACCGTCGGCGTCGCCGGCTCAACCTTTCCTCCTTCTTTTTTTAATTTAACTAACACTACGCACTGGCCTTAATTGATGATTTTTTTCGTCGTAAATGTCTCAATCGGGTAATTAATTAGGTCCACCTATTAACTCAGTTAATAGGAAAACGAACGGTTGCAGGGAGTGGGGGAAGGTTTTTTTTTGAAAGCTTACCATTTCATCTGCTATCAAATAATAATTAAAATGAAAAGGTATACCTAGAGGATTATAATTAGGACGTTTTTTTTTATTATGCAGCGAGTACTTCACATTGTGTTGTTCCTCAACCAAAAATAAAAAAAACATTATATTACAAAACAAAAATATAAAGTAATAATTAGAAAAAACACGAAAATATTTCGTAAAATCTACAACAAATGAGTCTTATTGAAACTACAATAACGAAACCACTTTTGAAACAACTACTTCTCTAGCTAATACTTCGACAGACATTGAATAATACAAAAGTGATTTGCGTGTTACAAAATAGCAAGGCTATTATTTTTTCTAATTATTAGTTAATTTTCTACAACGTAAAGGACTTAGGTATATATTTTATTATCAAAAATATAAAGGCTTCTTGAATAGGTATCGAAATCTTCAAAATTCGAAACTTGTAATAGTAAAGATGGCTGCTTTGCTATATTAAGTTACCTCAAGTCAATGATAATATACAAAAGTTTATTGTCATTGATTTTTTTAAAGTAAAAAGAAAGTAAAAATATTCAAAATGTTAAGTCACTTAATTATTCCAAACGTTTTTACTTGTCTAAAAAATCTATCGGACAACATTGCTAATTAATAGTGATTAATTATATGGTTCTTTTGATACAATGACAGATATAAATTCGTTATCGTTATCATAATATTGTACTTTAATAGTGTGCAATATGCAGTTTACATTTATGGAAAATGCTAATATGCAAACGGTTTTTGGAGTTTGGGAGAAAAACTCTATCGCTTGTCCAGAAGGGCCTGAATATAATAATTGGTTCACGTCATTTGTATTGTTTTCTTTGTGATGACAATTGATTTACCTTCGTCTGATTTCAAATAGAAGCAATACTTTCCTTTTAGAGACTTAGGGGTGGCATGTTTTTGCTTCTGCTTTTTATTAATTGGTGGGAATGCATTCTGTCGATTTTATTTCTTTATCTTTGGTCACCAGTCGGAATTTCCCTGCTAATCACCTTTTCAGCGAACTTCGTATTTATTTTAGAGAATTTAATCACTTTGATTGACCACGAAGTCATCGTAGTAATTGATGGATTGACTGAGTACGTAAATGAAAACCACGTTTGGATTTTAAGTCTTATAAAGTGTAACTGGTACAAGAATTGAGGCCGGCGGAATATTCATATATATCTCTGTAGATTCGCTGAAGACTTTCAAGAACAACCCATTCGCATTTGTCTGGATACGGCAAAAAGCAAAATTGTTGAGAAGCCTTTGCATGCTCAACGTGTCACTATATCGTGCGCATTGTGGTCTAGAGGCTAGATTAGGAGGTTCTTGTTCGAAAATTCTGCTGAAAATTCGGCTACGGTCAATGGATTGCTATCGAGATATGTTACCAACTCAAGTTTGACTTATTATTATGGATATCATTAACATGTGGTTTCACAAATCACACAGTCACCAAAACAAAGAATTTATTGGAAACCAAATTTCCGATCGCATAATTTCATGAAATTCAGCACATAATCGGAACTATGTGAATTAATGTAACTGCTTTATTTTTTGTAGGGCTAAAATACTTAATGCACGTGTATTCTTATAGTTAAAAAGTAATCTTCTATTTTTTTCAATAACTGCTATTCTTCATTGGTAATCTAAATACATTACTATGAAAGCGTTACAAATATTAATGTATCGAAAATATGTTACTATACAGTTTGGGAATTTATTTCTTAAAAATAATACTGTCTAAATGTAAACCTCATTTACTCGAACACTAAAAGATCTTATGACAGCTCGTCAAATAGACTCTATGGTTGGCATTTCTTGATGAACATTTTCTTTCAAAAATCGCTCCATAGCGACTACCGATTGACAAATCTCTCCATCCGTCGGATTCGTTGCGTTTACACAGGAAGCTAAAATAAAAACTTTTATTAGGCACACCTTGTATTTAGGGTAATGTACAGACATTTAATAATTATTCAAAGATTTTTGAGGTTATAACCACTCAAGGTAATTAAACAGACGTTAAAAGTTTTTCAATGTTATTTGAGTATCGTTCAAATTATTTTACACTATTAAACCAACACGCCAATCTAGGTCATCAGACGATCTTCCATCTGCCATTAAAATCTATTTAGAATTATTCAAAGATATTTAAGGTATTTGTTCAATTATTGTAGGTAATACAAAAATTACTCAATGGATGGATTTATTTTGCAATATAATTAAAGATTATAAAATAATAATTATTTTTGGCGGCTGTTTAATCATTTAGGACCTCCAACAGTAATTTATAAGTCTAGTCTTAAGGTATTTGATGTTAATAAAGATTATCTAACAGTCATTCAAGTTTAAGTCAAATAATTATTGAAAATTATCTAACGATCATAGAAGACAATAGATCAGTCAAAGATATTCAAAGTTATTTGATGTTATAGCAAGGCTATTTGAGATCGTGTAAGGAAGTTGTAACTGCTTAATGTTAAGATTATTCGTAGTATTTGGGTAATAAAGGATCATTTAAAGACCACTAAAGAAAAAAAATAATATATCTAACAATTATTAAAGTTTATCCAACCGTTTGATAATATTATTAAGTTCATCCAGCGATCGTTTAAAATCATTAAACAGATTTTTTAAATTTGGTTATTCGAGGTCATCTGACAATCCAGCGAGATCTTTCAATGCTCATTAATGCTTATCCAAGATCATTTAAACCGATCCTATAATTATTCTAGGTATTACAACAGTACAACAGTAAATAAAAATCTCGGCTTGGCTGAAATTACATCTCAACATCAATAAAGATCATAAATTTATGATTTAAGTTTATCTAGCAGATTTATAATGTAATTTAAAGCCATTTTGCAGTCATTCTAAGCCATTTAACCTTATTAATAATAGTATATGGTTAATCAAGATTATTTAACAGCCATTTAAACTTAAATATAACGATTAATTAATTATCTAATTATTATTCAAATTCTAAAAATATATTTTAAAAGAAATCTAGCTAATTGTTATAATAATGGTCAAATTATTATAAATTTAGGTAATGTCAAAATATACAAAATTGTAGATCAAATATAATTTAATAATAATAACTTTTTCTTTGTTGGAAGCAGTCCAGGTTGAAAAAAACGTCAATGCTGTACTAATTATTTGGATTATATTATCAATCATAGAAAGGTAAAATAAGATTTTTGAAATCTCTGTAAAGAATCTCGGTAGAAAAAAAACTTATTGAAAAGCACGGTAACCAAAAACTTTGCAACTTAATTATAACTGGATGTATATAAAAGAAAATTAAATATTATTTACTAAAATCCCAGCTCACAATTTCTTCTAATAGAATTATAATAAATAAATTAAAATCTCCCAAAAACAACCGAGTACGCTAATTAGTATAACTTTTGTCAAATATAATAAACTGATCAATTTCTAAGCGATAGAAGGTAATTTCTGGATGTGGCATCTTTAAATGACGTAAAAATGAGCGCAAATTGTGCCAACAGTAATTTAAACAATATTTGGAATCGCAATTTAACAGGATTATTCATGCATCTAGAAAGTAAGTACAGGGAAACGCATACATATCTATGCACACACACAAGCTCACACGCAAGCTAGATTGCTATAAAGAAATTAATGAGATGGGTAAAAGGCACACTTAATTAAATAAGCTTTAATTATTGATGAAGGTTAAAATTAAATTACACTTCGTTTGTTTCCCATTTTTTCTCTATATAATCGACTAGTTTCGCTTTTTAAGGCATTATCAATTATTGCTTTAAATTTACTCTTACAGGTAATGAATTGTCAATCAGCGGCTCGTAGTAATTGGTACCGTTTTGTGACCTTGCTAGCATACCCTTTTCGGATCGGGTGTCATTTTTATGAATATACTGATATACTGATGTGTGCTGAGCTTGTCTCTATTGGTATGCAATACACCATAAATTCTAGTACATATATGCTTGGTAATTTGAGAATTCTCAATTCTTTAAAGAATGGTCTGCAATCACCTAAGTACTCTCAGAAGCTCTCTCTGGAGGTCAAAAAAACTTGCAATAGTCCCAGTATCTCCAACAATATGAATAGATTTCCATAAGCAATATTACTGTGAATGTTTGCGAAATAGGCAGAAGCCGGTAGACAATTATTTAGTTGACGCAACAAGAATTAATTAAATAACTATTTAAAAAAAATTTCACCACGTGATAAATGAGAAACAAGTACAAGATAAGATTATATTCATCCAGTGTTAACTCTTGCTGGGCATCATACTTTAATAACAAATATGCTATTACAGTTACCATTTGAAGCCTATTACAAAGGAATCAGTTAATCGTAAGCCAGTCATAGGTGAGAAATTGAAATATAGCTTCACAATGAGATGCCTATGGAAGACGCAAGCGAATGCGCATGTAAGATCCATGAAAGAGACTATAGAGTAAGCACCAGTCTCAAAACTCTCGTAGATCCTCTCAATCAAGGCACTGATCGCACCCACTGTTGAAACCGTATTGACTATTATATTATTGTCGCCTAGGAGCTCAATCATTTGTAGCAACAGTAACCTCTAAATCACCATGGATATTACAGACAAAACAGATATAATATTTTAATATCCACTTTTTTGTAGACAGGTCTGACTCAAGCCCGTTTGAGGCTGTCTGCAAATACAATCATCAGAATTGATTCATATGTTCAATTGCCTAGTAAGAAGGGCTATTATCACATCGATTATGTTTTTATTACGTAAAAGTCTTAACATTTGCCATTTTTCAAGCTGAATATACTTTAGTGGAACTAACTTCTGTCAATTTGAAGTACTTATTAGATTACGTATTTACGTTAAGCATGCATTCTAAGAATCACCATCATTTGCAGGTTATTAAATTAAATGAACTGGCATCTATACTACAATGAAATACACTCGCATCTCGAGGTTGACAAGATTTTATAATTAAAGGATTATTTGAATTTAACATTGGCTTGATTTTAGCTTCAACTATTAACGCATCATATTTTAGTTTGAGAAATGTATGTTGTTTTATTTTGGGGATTAAATAAATGAATAATAATAATAACTTTGAGTAACATTGGATTTTTCTCATTATGCGTAAATTTTCGTTGAACCAGTTTACTTTAGATTTATTAGGATTAAGTAGGCAGGTGATATAACCAAGCTGAAACTTGTTGACAAGACTATAGTTTTAAATAGTTTCAATCATACTCGAAATTGTTTATGATTAAAATCTGCATGAACTTATTTGTACAATGTTTGCTTTTCTGTTAATCTATTTTCAATCATTTATGAAATAATCCAAATTTTCCTACTTTGTATTCATTTTTCGAAATAAAACTTACTTATTATTACCTACTTATTTATAAATATTGATTGCTTTAGAATAGACGAAGCTTAATCTAAAGTGCGACTATTGCAAAATCTTAATGTTATTAAAATACAATTTTTGCATTTTCTTATATTAGAGATGTTAAAATCCGACAATATTTAAATATACAAAAAAAATTCTTTGACCCTATTAAGTTTATATAATAGTCACATTTTCTTTTAAACGAGTTATCGTGCAAATATTGACACAATCTGAATTTTTAGTAGTACTTCACTATGAAATAACACACTTAGTAATTTACACTTCAAGGACTTTATTTTCAGTAACATAATTAAATAAAAAATTATTCTTTTTATGGCAAATTTTTACATTAGAAAAATAGTTTACATAAGTTTTTAGAGATAATAAGTCTTTTTGTAATCCAAATTCGATTTAGTTTCAAAATTTGTTGAAGTATTTATTAAAAAAGAGAATATATGAGCTTGGCGTGTAGTGTATGGTATCCGAGTAAATCGAATTATTTGATAGGATTCAACGGTTATAAAAAGAAAAATCGCAGAGTTAAGCAAGACTAAACCATCATAGAAGGGAAAGTGCGTGGGGTAGTGACCATCCCGGGCAAAAACAGTGAGTTACAAAGAAATTTCTAATAAACAAAAACTTAACCTAGAAACTGGATCTGGAGTTGGCACGTGCCAAGACGATTAATTGCAATTTTTGAAAGCGAGTCACGTTGAATAAATGCATATTGTTTAATGTGGTAACGTTGTGCAAACAGAAAAGCGTTGGAATCGCGAATTTGCGAACGGATGAGCAGCGGTTCAAACCCTGGCCGGGCCGAAGTTTCTTTTTACTTTTTATTTTTAAGAGTATTAGTATAAGATCGCCAAAATTATATTTACGAAGATAATTTACTAAGAACAATTAATTATAAACAAAAAATGTCAAAATTCCGCAGTGTGAGGGATAGTGATGATGATGCCACCGACGAAGGAAGTAGAAAACGGTATGGCGAAGAGCAGTATAACCCTTTCGCGAAGAATAAGAAAGTTGTACGTTCGCCCTTAAAGAGAGAGGCGCAAGGACTAGACAAAATGGATACAATCATCGAGATGATGCAAAATTTAACAACAGAGATGAAAAGCATTAAAGCTGAAATGCATAAAATATTCGAAGAGCAGAAAGAAACTAATAAGGCAATAAAGGAACTTAAAGAAGAGAACGAAAAATTAAAAATCATAAATAAGAAACTCGAGAAGGAAGTAGAAATAATTAAAAATAACGCGGAAAACATGACCATGAGAGTAAATAAACTAGAAAAGGAGAAGAGAATAAAAAATATAGTCGTTACTGGGGTAACAATCGAAAATACTAATGAAACTGCAATTATAAGTACAATGAAACAATTTTTGGAAAAGGAAGTAAATGTAAAACCGGACATAGAGAAAGCATACAAACTTGGACCAAATGTATGCCTACTCGAGTTAAAAAACATAGAGGAAAAGCAAAAGATAATGGAAAACAAAAGTGTATTAAAACATATTAAGAATAAAAGAATATTTATCAATGATGATTTATCAACAGAGGAGAGAAATATAGCCAGACAACTAAGAAGAATAGCGAAAGAAGAAAGAGAGAAGGGTAATCTAGTCAAAATGGGATATAATAAAGTATGGATAAATAATAAACTATTCAAATGGAATATCCAAGCAAATAACTTGGAGGCAATGGAGGAAACAGGGAGACAAATAATAACAAAAAACTAATAAAATTGCACGAAACAAAAAATAAGGATTGTTCGGCAAATACGGACACAAAAAATAATAGTAACAAACGAAAATTAGTTAAAAATAGGGAAAGTTGCTTAAGGGTGGGGTTTTGGAACGTAGCTGGGATAAAGTCGAAGTGTAGGGGAGAAAGATGGCACAAGGACTTTGAGAAGTGGATTTCAGAAAAAGATGCAGTGGGGTTAGTGGAAACATGGATAATGAAGGAGGAGTGGGAAAATGTACGAGATTCACTTCCAGCGGGGTTTAGGTGGTGGGTTCAAGGGGCAACGAAGGATGCAACTAAAGGAAGGGCGAAAGGGGGTATAATAGTGGGAACGAAATGGTCTCTGAAAAATGAGGAGGTGGAATTTATAGAAGAGGTGGACGGTATAGCGTGGGTTAAGTGTCAAAAGGAGGGGGCTCATTTGGAACTGGGGGTGGTGTACATTAATAAGAACTGGGCCGAAGTGCGGAATGTGCTAGATGAGAAATGTAATCAAGGAACAAGATGTATGGTGGGGGGAGATTTTAATGCAAGAATGGGGGAAAAGGGGGGAGGAGTGAATGATAAGGGTAAGCTAATACTAAGAACGTCTCAGGACAAATTGATAAATCAGGAGGGTCGAAGGATGGAGGATTGGTTAATAGAAGAGGGATGGGAGATGTTAAACGGGTGCACTGAAGGTGATTGGGAAGGGAAAAAGACGTATGTTGGACCACAAGGATCGTCAGTCGTGGATTATGTTATAATAAAGGGGCTAAACAGGGAAGAAGTTCGAAGAATGGAAGTAGAAGAAGTCCTGGGGTCGGACCATTTGCCAATAATGGTGGAGATAGGGCTGGGAAAATTTAGGGAAAATGAACAAGAACAGGAATGGTGGAAGTTAGAGGATAGTGTAAATGCTATCAAGAATATGGGAAAACGATTAGAAAAGATTAACTGGAATGAAGTTAAAACAATAAAAGAGATGGAAGGGATTATTGCGGGATGCGGTAGAAAAGTGGAAAGAAGGGATGGGGAAAGGTGCGCTTGGTTTGATAAAGAATGTCGGGACGCAAAAAGGGAGGTAAGGAAGACTGTGAGGGAATGGACCTTGGGTAGAGGAGAGGAGAGATGGGTGGTGGCAGCGAGGACTAAGTACGCAAAACTATGCGAGGAAAAGAAGATGCAGGCCTTGGAAAAAACGAGTAACGACTTGAAATTATGTAGGAATGAAAAGGAGATATGGAGTATTTTAAAAAGAGGTGAGAGGAGGCAACATATAGGAGTGTCTCTACAAGAATGGGCAGACAAATGCATTGTAATGAGTGGTGAGCCAAGTGGGGTAGGGGAACAAGAGTCGATTGGGGAAGTTGAAGAGTTTACGGAGGAGGAAATAGAAAAAGCATTTAATGAGTTGAAAACTGGGAAAGCTGCAGGACTGGATGGGTTAAAGGCAGAAATGTGGCAGCAGATAGGAAAGGAAGGAAAGCAGAAGTTCAGAGAGCTGCTGAATCAAATATGGAGAGGAGAAGCAGAGTTCCTAAAAGCGTGGCGTGTGGGTCTTATGTGCCCGATACACAAAGGTGGTGATACATTAAATGTAGAAAATTATAGACGGATAACAATTATGTGTACCGGGTACAAAATTGCCATGACAGCGGTAAAAAATAGGATGGAGAAGGAAGTGCAGGTCAATAGAATTCTGCCGGAGACGCAAGGGGGTTTTAGAAAAGGGAGGGGAACGAGGGATCAAATCTTTACACTGGCAAGGATTGTGGAGAGAGTGTTGGAAGAAAAGGGCAGTATCTACGCTGTTTTCCTGGATTTGAAAGCAGCGTATGATACTGTACCGAGAGAGAGATTAGTGGAGTGTTTGAGAAGGAGAGGAGTGAGTGCAGGAATGGTGGAATGGTGTAGAAGGGTGTATGAGGAAACGTGGGTGAGTGCGAAAGTGGGGGCGAATGTGTCTGAAAGGTTTAGAATTTGGATGGGGGTGCGACAGGGCTGTCCGTTGAGCCCTTTACTCTTTAACATATATACTAGTGAATTGGAAGAGATTTTGAGAAAAGGGCAAGCGGGCGGAGTAGTGATTGGAAAAGAGAAAGTATGGATGCTGGCGTATGCGGATGATGTGGTGCTTTTGGCGAGAAATTGGGGAGAGATAAAAGAGGTGATGCAAAGAGTAGAGAGGTATATGGACAAAAGAGGAATGCAAGTGAATGCAAGGAAAACAAAGTGGATGCGATTTAGGAAGCGTGGAAGGGAAGGAAGAGTGGGTAAATTAGAATGGAAGAGGGAGGTGATTGAAAGAGTGAAGGAATTTAAATACTTGGGCTTCGTATTTAAATGCACAGGAGGATACGGTGAGCACGCCAAATGGATACAGGGGAAAGCCAGAAAAGCGTGGGGCATTGTGAGGAAAAAGTGGGGGAAATGGTTTTCCGGCAACTTTCAATTGGCGTGCCAGCTGTGGGATGCATGTGTGAAGCCTATTTTGCTGTATGGGGTAGAAACTTGGGGAATGAGGAAGTATGAATGCATTGAGAGGGAGCAGTCATTATTCCTGAAGCAGATTCTGGGGGTGGAAAGATCAACACCTGGGTACATTCTGCTTCAGGAAACAAATAGACTGAGTGTGCATGCAGAGGCAATGAAGAGAGTGGTAAAGTATGAGATGGATTTGGTTGGATTGGATAATGAGAGATTGGTGAAAGAGGTATGGAGAACGTGCATGGGGAGAAAGGGGAGTGAGTGGAGGTTAGAACGTAGAAAGATGTATGAAAGGGCAGGAGTATCTGAGAATATTGTAAATGAGTGGTTGGAGAAAGGGGTAAATGTACGGGCATGGATGAAAGAGAAGTGGAAGGAGGTTGAAATGCAGGAGAGGCAAGGTTGTATCGGAGCACATATAATCCAGGGTATGAAAGATGACAGGTATATGGGAGGGTGCCAGCGTACCTAACTAATAGTGTCTACTCAAATGAAGAGAAGATTACCCTGGCGCGAGGTAGATGCGGTACGGAAGAGAGGGGAAGGAAGGTTTGGATGGGAGAAAGTTATGGTAGGTGTGCACTGTGTACGAATGGGATGGATACATGGAGTCATTTGGGAGAAGAGTGTGAAGGAGTGCGTGAGGAGTGGTTGGGGGGAAAAAGGAAGGTTACGGAATGGATGAGAGAAGATGGAGCTGGTGTAAAGGTTTTGGTCAGACTTAGGTGGGAGAGGGAATTAAAAAGGAAAAGGAAAATATGATAGAATATTTGTTTTTTTTTAATGTAGAAGTTTGTATATATATATATATATATATATATATATATATATGTATATGTAGAAAGGTTTTGTAAGTTAAAGTGATGCTAATAAAGGTTTTTTTTATTTTTTTTTATTTATTAATATATTTATTTATTTATTTAGATTGGTTTTTCTTCCTTCTTAAAAAAAACACATATAAAATTTAAATTTAAATTAATTATTGTATATTTTTATATCCTGTATTTGCCCACTTTTAAGATGCTCCATAGTGCGATCCTTGAGGAACCCCCGACGATATAGAATTATCAACATTATTAAATTGTGTTTTTTTACAATTGTATTGTCAATCAGATCACAACTAGAAAGTTTCTGAATTATTAGTCTATGATAAACTCTATGGAAATCTTTTAAGAAATCCGTATAAATGCATTCAGCGTGGGTTAAAAATGAACTAAACACCAGAAGGTTGTCTAGCATAGATCACAGATGTTGAGGAATTCATAAGTTCTCACATGTTCACTTTAACTGAGTAGCAACAAAATTCCAATAGTTTTGTAATGGCTTATCTGTAGTTCTTGATATTACTGCGTTGTCTTGATTTGAATATATGTGCAATACAGCTTGACTTCTACGAAATCAGAAATGTACCAGTTAGTAATGATTTATTAAATTACATATGTAATAAGGTGAGTTAGTGTATTATTACATTTCTTTAAGAAGATTGAAAGAACATCGTTAGGACTAGTAGTAGAGAAAGAAGTCTTTCAAATTATGAATTCCATTAAAAACATCGATCGCTGACAGAGAATGATGCATATTATTATCAGATATTTATTGTATATATTATGTGTGATAGGTAAATTCTTATTTATATATACTATCAGCAAATAAGTTAAGGCCATGTTCGCCATTGTCACATTTATGTTCATCAAGAAACATACCTTTTTGAAAGCCATTAGACTTGCAAAAACATCTAGAATTTCAGTTATTATTCTTTAACTTTAACTAAGACTAAAATATGCTACATTCAAGCATAAAAAATAGAAATAGATACTGCAGAATGTATTCTAAGCAGCATTGATTGTGTACAATCATGGGTTTGAGTAGAAGATCTTCTGATGAAGAGAACTCCGCCCGTTCTCCTTTCGACTAAAATTGTGTGTATATTTTCATTTATTATAATATATATTTTGTATTTTTTGTGAGAAAGGAGTACAAAGATATTAATAAAATAAAAATAAAAAAAATATATCTATCTCTATGTACTCTTTAATTTTAATTGCTACATTCAAATCTTAATCTAGTTAAAAATATCATAATCTAATGTGCCAAAGTAATTATACTGCGTGCTAATTTCTTCTCACAAACTAACTGTATCAACTAACCAATAAACCATTTATCCTTAGTAGTAGTGAGCTATCAACAACGTAGTCTATCTGACGTGTTGTTTTCTGTATTATTTGTGTGTAAATAAGCTTGTTACATTAAAGGATCGTCATGGTCACTTAAATCAATTGTAATTTTCATTTGAAACTCTTTATATTTTCTTGAGATAGTTTTATTAATTGATGTGTATATGTTTGAGCTAAAGAAATACAAAAGTTGTTCACCAAAAAACATAAATACAACAGTGTAATCCCGCCAGTTAAAATTTAAAGACTTGGAACGTTTTAATAAAACATCCCCTACGATTATGTAAGTTTAATTCGCGTTCGTGTTTTGCTTCATAAAGTCCCCGGAACGAAATTCACGTTTGTAATGTTTATAATTTAATTCCCAACAATAAAAGTCACGACAGGGCTAGGCGTTTTGGCGTTCGTTCGGTGTTTGTGCGACCGAAATTAAAGTGGGTCCCCACTTCACGTGCTTCACGTGTGTGTATGTGTGTGAGTGGGTGGGTGTTTTGCGTGCGTTCCGTGTTTTTGATTATATTTTTACACGGCGGCAATCTCCTTAGGGTGTTTCCGAGCAAGTGATTCGAAAACACGAAGAGGAAGTAGTAATTAATAATGTATCCTTTTCGGTTTCGGCCGATACACTTCGTAATTGAAATTTTCGATATGAGTCGTTTTCTTTTTATCTGAGATCTGGGTAGAAAATGGGTTTGAGTCGAAACGTGGAAAAGAAGTGAGACACGGCATGAGAATGCGTGCGTGCTGAAGGGAACAAGAGGAGAGAACAAAAGCCTTTATCACTGCACAATTATGTTTCGTGTCGGATTATAACATGTGGAGGAAAGCCAATTAGTGATGGGCGCAGTCGTACGGAACAACATAAGCCAGAGGTACAAATTGCTCATAATGGCTATGAGGTGTAACATTTCTACACTAATTTTACACGAGGGGCAAAAGGGTTTATGCTTGTAAAGCAACATACATTAGTGTGTGTGCGCGCGTATCAACTATTATTCTGACAGTAAACTACGTTATAATTCCCAGTTTAAAATACTTATTTCGCATTCTCAGTTTCGGTCCTCTCTAATTACGCATCCTTCCTCTTTCCACTTGGCACTCTCCTCATTCCGAATTGAGGTATCAACTCGAAAGCAGCCTTCAGACTTCTAATTAAACCGACGTCTGCTGCGCATTTTTCACGCTCAAACGCGGAAATTTTATTTGCGCACTGACCCTCGCAAATATTCGGCACAAATACATCATTAGTGCGTATCCGGAAATAAGTGTGGGTGTTGGTGTGGGTGGACGCTGGGCTCTGTGCGCCCTTTGGCCACTGCCAGATGTACTCATCAAGTTTGCAATCAATGAGATGTCCAGCTGCCCGCTCACACACTCGACAACTCCACAAATACTGGCCTGCCATTAGTCTAAAAGTTCGAGATGATGATAATGATAACGATTATTACCAACGTTGTTATCCCTTCTGTTTCGTCCTCGTCCAACAGATTTCACTAAATAAATCAATCTGCACTACACACGGTTTTTCTATCCTCGTTTGTTTAATTTACCAGAAATACACAATTGGATGATATAAATTGCATACACGTTATGTAATGGCTGGTAATGCAAACATCTTATTAATTAAATCTTGGTAATAGTAAAGTTCCTATAAATAAAATGTACAAATCAGTTATTTGTAAGCTAACTTTGCTATAGTTGTAAAGAATCATAATTTAATTTTTTTGATTTGTTTAGTATTAAACTATTTATAATGGCCACATACAAATAAAGTAGTTAAGAGAGTTAATCAAGTTAAAATGTAATTTCGAAATTAGATTCATGACCATAGAAGTTCATATAAAAACGTGAATGATAAATTAACTTTCACTAACCATCTACGTGAAATTAATGATATTTTTGGCAGAGATGCACTAAAGGTAATTCATTTCGCCGAAAAAGGCTTAAAGATTTCCAAATTAAAGCATAATCCGGAAATTCGACTTAATATCGACCAAGCCGACCTAACTCAAACCCCTTTGTTCAGTGCTGCCTAATGTTGCGACAATTTTAAGTACACTTAGTTCGAGAATGACAAGCTTAATTTATTAACTATAGTCAATATTAATAATATAAAGTTTGTGATATCAATTTTCAATTTATCTTTTTGTTTTCTTTCTTACTTTATTTTTTGATCTTTAATAATTGACTTATTGTATCATGTCGATAACTCTTTCTTTATCATTGCTTTCAGAAATAAACATATCTTTTACTTTATCTATAAAGACATATGTATTTTTTCTACTGTTTTAAAATATTACTTCGAATTTTAGCAAAATTTTCCTATATTTCATTACGTTTCTTGTTCTATTTTGAATCTACTAGTGAAAATATTGAATGTATATCTTTGCTATTCGTCCTTGATAGTTGACACAAGTTAATTAAATAGTGAAATAAGGATTCTGATATTATACAAGGATAACAAAGTTGGTTAGGAGATGTTTAAAAGGATTATTTTAATATTAGAACATTGATACGATCTGGGTGCTTTCAATTAAAAGATCCTTCAAGAGATAATAATCTCCACTATTTGAGTTAAATAAAGCTTCTAAGAGCATATGTTCCAAAAATTTTAACTGAAAATAAATATATTTTTTCAGTTTCAATCCTTGGAAGATTATAGCCCAATGCAACAAGTAAATTAATGGAACCAAAACTTTTTTCGAAGATTTCTGTAAACTTTAGAAATATATGAATGATTTGATGAATGAAGGGGGTTTGTATTTTGGGATTAGGTTCGAATTTCTGCGTGAGCGTTAGATAAAAAGGATGTGTCGGTTGAAGGAATTTTTGAAAATTTTTTCACAAAGAGGTATAGAAGGCGTTAATTAATAGGAATATCAGAGAGTTGCTTAGAAGGATTATCTAGAGGATTGCTTGGGTGGAGGATTTTGGTTAAAGTTCTTAGAGAAGATCGCTCGCTCACATGGATATTGTAGGTAGTATGATTGCAGGAGTTAAAGAAAAGGATATTACCATAGTCATGTAGAGGGCGGCAAATCATTTTGCAAATTTTAACGGCTGTTTTGATGGATTTTCCGTTATTTTTGTATGTTAGTTTTCTAAAAATTTATGCTTAGCTGTGAAATTTGCTTTGTTTAAAGCTGTGTGGAGTTTAAAGTTTATTTTTTGATCTATGGTAATGCCTAGGTATTTTGTATTAGAGGGAGTAACAGTTGTGTGGGAGGTGTGAATATTGTGTGCAGAATAATTGCTACGGTGATAGGGAATTAGAAGATAGGATTTGTGAGGATTTATTTTAATTTACCATTTTGCAACCAGTGTTGCAGGGAGTCAATAATCTGCTGAAGAGATTATAGAGCAGTTAGGGCTATTTCATCTGCAAATTAAAGGAGATATTTAGAGGGATTAAATTGAAAGTCAAATTAGAAACTTTTAGAAGTATTAATTTCTTTCCAAGCATTTATTTTTAAACTGTTCAATAACTACAAACCGGCAAAAATTGGGCTTTATTGACCTATAATATTTGTATTCCAAACTAAACTTCTTACTTACGACGGATCAGTGAGGAAGAGGATCGCCGGATCCAAGTGGAAGATCATTCGGAAGAGTGAACTCCGTCCTTTTACATGCAACCAAAATTATTTATATATATTTTTTTCTTACATCAGACAAATATTAAGTACAATATAACATTGCAACTCCGCCTTCAAATCCTGAAATCTAAATTTCAAATTGCAAATGTATGTTATTTTGTGTTTTTGTTTTGTAGGACTTCGATTGATTGATTTTTTAAATAAATATGTTTATATAAAATTACAGGTTAGGCATTAAGTTAAGCATTTCAATTCTTGATAGATTGAAATTATTTGGAAAATAAATAAAAGAGATATATTTAGGTTTATGGGAATAAAGTGATTTTTGGGGAATTTTTAATTTGTTCGGTTAGTAATAGAAGGCGTTGAGTCATAGAAACAACTGAAGTGATAATTATAAAAAATCTGGAAGGATTTTACAAATTAAGATCAATTAATCGCATCATTAATTTGTGTAGCCCAAAATAGAGAAGTATATCAAATGATGGTCACCATCCTTCGATAAAAGATGGTACAGAAAGGAAAAGAATAATAGCATTTAGGTTACTAATTTTTAATTTTATTCCATAAAGTATAAGTTTAAAGCATGAAACATCTTCAATCAGAGAAAGTTCATTATACGTAAATAAACAAAACTATGGTGAACCTTTATCATAAAGACCTTCACAGCAGCGTCATCGATGCTGGCAAGAGGGGACCAACATTTTATTATGAACTCAAGCTTTTCCATGTGCAAACAAATCTTTTGTAAGAATTTATTGTTATTTTAGATTGTATTATATGAGCACAGTGGATAAATAAGTACTACTACTTCTACTGCTATAAATAAAAATAAGTATAACTAGGAATTATTGCAAAACTAAAAGACGTTCTCCAATTGGAAGTAGTGTCATATATGAGGAGGGAGGGTTTTTGAGTTAGACGAATGCAGTAACGTTTAATGTTAAAATTAGATGGATTAGATGCCTTATTGACTAATAGGTAATGTAATGTAATGATCATTTATAGGGACGATATTTGTGAATTCATAAAAGACTGTGTTTAATATTATGGAGTTTGATATTTGCTTGACGTAGTTTGGGAATAGTGCGCAGGGTAATACGTTCAGCTGCAATGATTTGGATAGTTGATGGAGATTGGAAAAGGAAAGTTGGGCCAAATGCCAGCAAAGGTCTGCAT
This sequence comes from Ontholestes murinus, assembly GCA_963969525.1. Lineage (NCBI taxonomy): Eukaryota > Metazoa > Arthropoda > Insecta > Coleoptera > Staphylinidae > Ontholestes > Ontholestes murinus. The sequence goes on from CAXAKX010000897.1 coordinate 57,634, forward strand.
ATGGCTTTATATATTTTGGTAGCAGTAACAAGACTCAGGACATATCAACTAATATGCTCTCAGTCTTGTAGATAAGACCTTTAAAATAGCATTCGTTTGCTAAAACCTTGGTATTTACTATTTGAATGTGATATTTAAAATGGAATTTATAGTCTAGTGTGATGAGAAGATACTTGCAAGCTGGTGTTTCTAGTAATGCTTAATAAAGGACCACTTTTATTCTCTTTCTATCTATCTGTCCAAATATCTTTTCCAGATTTATATCTCAAATTCTATTTGTTATCCTAGCTCCTTTTTTTATGAACTCTTTTTAATTATTTTCATCCCTGTAGATCGCTCTTTACGCGTTTCTTTCTAGATCTTCATATCTTTATCATAATTTATTATCTCTTAAAATATCATTGTCCAGATCACTTTCTTAAAAAATATCTGTATTAATGGTTTGAGTTCAAATGAAGTGTTTTGAAAATGAAAATGAATATAACACTCAATTATTCCTTACTTCACTAGTTTATTAAACTTTAGATGTACATTTCGTTTACAATATGAACATTATCAATAACAAACAAATAATGTTTCTTTTCAAGATATCTTTATTTATTCAAAGTGTGTAAAATGCCCTTTTCATCACTGTTTTTATTTTAATACTAAATGCACAATTGAAACACGAAGTGTTTATTATTAATAGTTATTACAAACTGACATAAAATATAAATATAAAATTCAAATATAAAAAGTTAGCCGACTTAATTATTATGTTGTAAAATAAAATTAAATAAATGGAAATTTTGTGTTAGTTCAATGGCTATGGTTTTATACTAGAAATAATTTTAAGTAATGGGTTTTCTAGTGGATTAAATTTTGATCTTAATCCACTATAAAACTTAAATTTTTGTTTATTTAATTTTTTTTTAATTTTCTCTAAATCTCTCTGTATTTCAAATCTAGAGAGAATTGATTTCTCTAAATCTGTCTAAAATAATTTTAAAAATATTTTACCCACTAAATCTAGAATTTCTATTTGATTATCTTTCTCTAGATCTCTTTTAGATCTGTCTAAAATAAATTTTGAAAAAATTCCCTTAACCTTTCCTGAACTTTCATTCTCTCTCTCTAAATATCTTTCTCTAGATTTTCATCTAAAATTTTCTTTGGAACCCTAATCCTTATTTTTTTTTACACGGACTATTTTTAATTATTCCAGTCTCTGTTATCTCTATGTAGTTGTCTCTTTCAGCATTTCCCTTATATCTTATATCTCGTGTATATCCTCTCAAAATATATCTCTTTTTACCTCAAATATTTCATATTTATAGATCTGTTTAAAATAAAAAATAAAAAATTATCCATTTAAATCTCTTTTTATTTCCGTTTTTTGCTTTTATTATCTCCTATTTTATCTCTCTCTCTCTCTAGATATATCTAATATAATTTAAAATAAATAAACAATAACTTTGTTGGTATCACTTTTTATATAAAAAAGTGATACCAGAAAAGTTAATTGTTTATTTATTTTGAATTATCAAAATGTATCACGAAGTAAAAGCCTCCACAATTACTTATATATCTAATATAAATTTAAAAATCTCATTCCCTCTAAATCTGTCAGTATATTTTTTTCTTTTTCTATATTTTTATTTATTTAATTATCCAAATCCAATAATTTTGAACGTTTATGCTCTTTTTCTATCTAGATGTCTCTTTCTTCGTAATTATTTCTATGTTTCTATAATTCTCTAGCTACAGTGAAATAACTTTGTGTGGAATAAACTTGAAAAAATTTCCCATCTAATCATTAAGGATAATGTCTCTTTGTCTAAATTTATTTACAATAAATAAAGTCTGTTGCTCTCTCTTTTTACGTTTTATTTTATCTCATCATTCCCTTTCTATAGATCACACTAGAGCTATCTAGATCTAATATAATATTTGCCCTTTGAATTTCTATTTATCTTTTATTTTATTTTTTTAGGTTTTTATTTCTTTAGCTTCCTCTTTGTCTCTCTTTCTAGATATACCTCTAGAATATTTTAAATAAATAGAAATTTCCATTTATCTCTAAATACCTGTGTAAATCTTTGTCTTTGATACTCTGTCTCTGTAGATTTTTCATTTCTGTAGCTCTATCTCTTTGTATATTTTTTATAATTAATTTTCGTTCTAAATGTATCCTTATTCCTTTATTCCTTATTCCTTATTAGCTTCGTTTTTCCTGCTAACATTTAAATAAATATATATATATATATATTTATACTTTCCCTATTTCCTTAAATTTCTCTTTTATTCTTTATTTTTAAAACGTTCTCCTTCTTACTTCACAAAAGAAAACACACATTCATTATTCTACCTCTCTCTTAAAATAAATTTAATTAATATTTTTCCTCTAAAAAGTTTACTTTATCTTTTATTCTATATTTCTCTATAGACTTATATTTTAATTTCAAGCTCTCTCTCACTCTCTTACTTACTCCCTCTTTCCAGATCGCTCTCTAGATATATCAAAAATAAATAATTACGTTTCAGTTTATCTAACCCCAAATTTCTTCCTCACCTTTCTTACTCTATAGATTAATAAAAAAATCTTTATTGTTTTCTTTTCTTTTCGGAAATAATACTCTATATTTCTTTATCTGTCTAAATTTAAACAGAAATCTCTTTTGCTCTTAATCTGTCTGTATATTTTATTCTCTTTCTACTTTTATATTTTTTTAATTCGTCCAAATGTTTCTTGGACTTTTATGCTCTCTCTCTTTCTATTTAGGTTTCTCTTTCATTCTAACTTTTCCATCTTTCTAGATTTCTTTAGCTAGAAACCTTTCTATAAAATAAATTTACAAACTTTTTAAATTTCCTTTCATTTTAATTAACTCACTCTCTCTAGATTTCCATTGTTTGTCTACCTCTTTCTCCCTCTTTAGATTTGTTTACAATAAATATATCCTTTACCCTCCTCTTTATTTGTTTTATTTTGTCTCTCCTTTCCTCTTTCTACTGATCTCACTCTAGTTTTGTCTGAAATATATCTAAAATATTTTTTTCCCTTTGAATTTCTCTTTATCTTTTATTTTCATTTGTTTAAATTTCTTAGCTTCTTTCTCTTTCTCTGGATCTCTTTAAAATATTTCCAGTAAATAGAAATTTTAATTTCTCCCTAAATCTCACTTTATATCCTTGACTTTGATATCTGTCTCCCCTTTTTTTCTAGTTCCTCTCTAGACCTACTAAAAATTTATAACAATTATTTTTCCTTCTAAATATCACTTTAGTTTTATTTTCTCTCTATAAATCTCTCTTATCCTAGTTTGTTTCTTCTAACCTTCTCTTAAAATTAATTTAAATCATCTTTATTCCTCTAAAAATTTTACTTTATCTTTTATTTCATCGTTATCTTTAGACTTATATTTTAGTTTCAAGATCTCTCACAAACACACACTTACGTGCTCTTTTCAGCTCGCCCTCTAGATTTATCTAAAATAAGTAATGGTTTTAATTTCTCTCTCCCGAAATTTCTTTTTTTAAAGTTCTCTCTCTTTAGATTTATTTAAAAAAACTCTTATTCTTTTTTATTGTCTCTTGTGAAAAGCTGTTGGAATGAATTGTTTGAAATGGGATTCATAACTGGGTCTTGTATAGCTTTAGGGAGATTTTTCATCCTATAAACCATTCTATAGTAAAGTCTACCAGTTTTTGTAGGGAGTATGTTGTATTATTAAGAAATTTTTATTGAGATTGAGATTATGTAGATCATGGTGATAGATATTACAGAGTAAGGAAGATAAGAGAAAGCCTTGAGAGAGACTTTGATTGGGCTAAAATATAAATCACTTATTTATTTTAATTTGATGCGATCAATGAGTGAGGAATTTATAGGTTAAGTTAATTAAGTGGAATAGGAGATTTAGATGCGCTAGTGTATATAGGTAGTAGGCCTTTATGCCAAAATGAATTATCTTAATGAAACAAGAAACAATATTATTGTCTGCGAAGAAACTCAAAAGCTTTAATCAAAAATGGATTATCAGTATTAACCACATTTATCAGTTTGTCCACTTCAGTGGGAAATTTGCAGAAATCACTGCATATTGTTGGAAATTTATAGAGCTTAACATCAATCCCCTCATTCTTTTCAAGTGCCTCTCAAACTTATCACAACGAATAAAAAAAACTCAAAAATTAAAGAAAATGACTGATCAAAACTCTTGAAACCCAAAACTAAGACGACAGAATTCATCGTAAAATTTAATTGTAAACTTTTAACAGGACACACTATATACATAAATTGTTAAGCCTCACACACTTGATGTTTTGTTTCTTAATATGTGTTTTTCCATTAATAAAATTAATTTCTATATCAAAATATAATTTTTTTTAATTATGATTATGATAAGCATTTGTTTATCCCTTAACAATTTGACGAGATTCTTCACCGCACTCTCCAATTTATGTATGTGTAAAGGCAGCAATATCAAATGTGGCTTGCATAACTAGTTTATATTGAATAAATGACCGTCGCAACAACAATCGCCATTTAAACTGTCCCGACAATGGACGTTCACAATTATTGAAGTAGGTGTGCTCGCATTTTACGTCCCCGCACACCATCAATGCCCCATTTATATGTGCATGCATAAATAATTTTTTATGCGTGCCGTTTTACAGAACATCCAGATTAAAATCTTGCTCTCTGGTATCTATCTGCAGCAGAACCTTCAGAAGGTACCTCCCGTGCGACTCCGTGCGGCGTGTGTGTGTGTGTGTGTTTGTGTATACGTGCGAGTTTTATTTGTGAAAGGTACAGATTTTCATTTATAACGCGAATAAATTGACTAAACAAACTGACATTTCAATTGTATTTCAATTACATGTAGTTCCACGCAGATTTCATCTAAACAAGCTACATCCATTAGCTTGGGAATTTACAAAAAGGCTCCATTCAGTACCGAATAATTAACTGTTCACGTTAGGATTATTCGATGGATAATTATATATTATTATCTTTCATTATATCAAATTTACTTTTAGTTCACATGTTAAAAAAATAATTTATTTACAATTATTATTACATCATCTCCAAATATTTAAAAGCTTCTCTGCTGGAAGAGACTAAAGATTTTAATATTAAAAATTAAAAATTGTAGTAGACAAAATAATTATTCCAGCTTAGAATCCGCAGAAGAGAGTAACACGTCGAGGATGCATTTGTTTATCAACAATACTTGTTTTCGGAAACCAAAATGCGAATATTTTGAAGATTAATAATGCCATCAATGTAAAAAAAATGTTTTATCGTAATTATTATTTTGTTTGGAAATCACCCATTAAAATCCAAATTCTTGTGCCAATTGAACTTTGTAAGCAGATCTTCAGTAGACAGCTTCTTGAAATTTGTGTTTTTTGTCCACGATACCAAATCGATGTTCCTGGACATTCACCAACACTCTCATGTCTTATTTGGATATTGACCAATGAATGGCTTTTTCTAGACAACTAGCGTATTTAGCATGACCAATTCATTCAGTCCACCTGATTTTTTTAAATTATATTCTTCATAGTTGATAAATTTAAATCACTATTCCGACCAAATTTGGATTAAATTTTCGAACTGTGTTCGCCAGAATTTCATTATTCTTGAAGTTTTTCTTAACAAGGTAGCAAACTGTTTTATCATGTAACACTCCATTTTTATTTATTCTAAACAATAATCTCTTCAATGGTTTATATTTAATAGGGTCCCTACACTGTGCCAATGTTGTCAAGTATTCAAATCTTGTGACACCCGCAATATAAATTTATTTTAACGTTTGCATATTGAAGTAATTTTTATATAATTAAACAAAAGCTATAGAGTAATACCTTAATTCGATTTAATTAGAAAATATATAATTTCCCAAGCAAACAAATGTTGCTTTAATTAATAGCAATATTCTACTTTTAGATAAAGCTATTACGTAGTAAAACATTGTTGTAAGATTAAGTATACATAAATGTAACATTAAAATATACATTATATTATAATTAAAAAAAAATAGCCAATTGTAAATATTTTTTTATAAAAAGCCGATGAACAAATACAAAAGCATTCGCAGGATTTTAATTCATTTTGTGCATTGGACCGGGGAGAAGAAAGAGAGTGACAATGATACAATGACACAGACAACACGAAAACCCTCCTACGATATGCCGTATGAATATATTAACAACACATAACCATAACTCCTCTCGGCACGACAACAACCAAGATCTGATAGACCATCATTATATTCTACAGATACACATAACGAACACAATGCGACGACTTTATAATTTATTTTAACGAAACGAGTCGCCCATTCATAAGATCACACGGAGTATTTCATTCATACACTACTATTAGCGTAAAACTACTATATAATAAATTCATATTACAATAATCAGCAATTTTGGGCGTAGTTCGATCTTGTGTGAAATTGTTATTTATTATGTACACACACTTATAACCAATTATTTATAACCGTCGCTACTAAATTTATTTTTAAATTAATATGAAATAAAATTATACGTATATTTAGGTAATTGGAGTATGGTCAAAACCAACGAATGTATTTTGATTAATGTAATTAACAGCTTTGTTATACGAAAAACATTATCTGAGAGTTAATAAATAATTAAAAAGACATGGCCTAAGGTATATCGTAATTGTAACTTTGGCAAATGTTCACTTTCGTACTCAAGCAAAATAAAATCGCTGATTTTTAAAGAAATTTAGATAAGGAAAAAATAGCATATCCCTTACATGTCCTAAGAAATTTTTTGTTATTCCAGAATACTCTTGGTTTATTTAAAAACCATTTATAACTTTATATTTTTGATCTATTTCAATTTTATTTTTAAATATTTTAGCGTAGACTTAATACGAGATACGTTATTTAATTTCCTGTTTCTTTTAATAAAAATTTCGATCAAACTGAAAGCTCTACTCCAAAGATCAATATAATTCCATTACTTCCTTTATACTTTTTGGATTAAGGTCTTCTCGTACAAAAAATATCAGTTTAAAGTTCTCCATAAAATTTTAATCATGTATCTACTTCTTTGAATCATATGATCTTTTTGCTTCTGATAAAACTAAACACCTCTTTTTTTCATTTGTGATATTCAGTTACTGTAAATACAATTTGAATTTAAAATATTTACTGTTGAACTAGTAAATAAATGTATGGACACCTCTTCCAATTTTTCCAGTCCTATTACTTCTCTTATTAAATGTTCAGCTTAAATGAGTAACATTGTTTCATTATTCAAATTAATTAAGCGCGTATTTAGCTAAAATATAATTTACTGACCATACAATTTTAATGTAATTAGATCTTTAACATTAATTTTTTTGTAAAAGATAAAAATCAGGAAAATTCAAATTTTGCATATACCTTTTATTAATTCCGCAACTCAGTTAAAAGCCTGTTAAATACCTGCTAACACAAATTTATGAAGAAGTAAGTGTATGTGTGATCGTGTTAATCTTCATTTATCGTAGTAAATTTCGATCAACTACTATAGAATTAAAAGTCTACTTCAATCTACTTATTTTTCCTGGGATTTCATTCCTTCTGTTATATATTTAGGTTGAAAGTTTTATTAAAAATAATTAGATAATAGATAAAGGTTTCTAAACCACTCTTTAATCCTGTTACTTTCAATATAATTTGGAATTAAAATATATACTATTAAGTTAGTAAATAAATTAATGGCTACCTCTTTTAATTTCTGTAATCCTGTTACACCTCTTGGTACACCTTTGGTTAAGAACAAAAATAACATTTTATATGAATAAAACTATAGAAGTACTTTCAAAAATATATTGAAAGACGCTAAAATTGTTTCGCCACACTGTGGCTTCTCCAGGCGAATTCTTCTGGCTAATTCTGGCTAATTTCTTCGCCTGAAGAAGCCACATTGTGGCGATACAATTGTAGCGTCTTACAATATATTTTTAGTACTTATATAAAATGAAGATGCACTTTCAATATCTGTCAGCCTCATCAATCAATTATTTGCTGCCAAATCCCTATATTTACTTCTGGGATCCTGATACTGCTGATACAATTTTAGATGAAAATTGTACCAATTGAAATTATTAATTAAATTCAGGATATTTTACATTTCTGCGATTCTCATATTTCCTATATATACATTGAATGTTCACAAAAAATTAAAATCTGGCAAATGCAAATTTTGCATTGAATACCTCTTTTAACTTCTGTGATCCTGTTACAAGCCGGTATCATTTCGAATAAAAAGTTCTTAACTAACATTAATTTATTAAGACATGTATGGTTACCTCTTTTTATTTCTGTTAGCCTGTTATTCTTATTAAAAATTTCGATAAAAAACTCCAATCATCATCATATTTCGACGATCCCCTTTACTTCCGTTTTATATTTTAAATTTTTTCTATTTAATTTAATTTATTATAAAAACCGTCTTCAAACCAATCTTTAAATTTTTATGATAATGTTACTTCTATTTAAATTTTCAGTTACAAATTTTCCATAAAATTTTATCCATGTTCCTAAATTACTCTTTTGAATCATATGTTCCTATAAAACTCTCAAATATATCGTTTTTATTTATGTTATTCTGTTGTCCTCTATATAATTTGGAATGAAAATGTTTTCTATTAAATTAGTAAATTAATTTTTAAATTTCTGCAATCCTGTTACTCCTCTTAGCAAATTTTTAGTTAAGAACAAAAATATCATAATTCAAATAAGTTATGCGTATACTTGATAAAAATACTAAGAATAACAATTAATTTAATTTCTCTTTTTATTCAACCTTGGTAATGTCGCAAATATCAACTAAAAAGTTTAGTGAATTGAAAAAAGATTTTTAAATATATTATTTAACTTCTTTAAAATGATTTCGCCATACAGTGGCTTCTTTAGGTGAAGAATATATGATAGACAATACATTTTTCAATTCGCTTATCCTAATAAATAATGTATTTTTCTGGCGTAGTCTTGACCTATCTTAATTAATTATTCACTATGCTAGCTAACACTTTATCTATCCCATTAAATTATTTATTGCCTTTGCGTATTATTTACCTATCCCAATGAAATATGTATTGTCCTAGCGTACTCATGATATATGCCAATAATTTTCTTATCGTATCGTTAATCCATCCCAATAAATTAAAGTGCCCTAGCGTATTCTTGACCTAAACTAAAAATTTGTGTATTAACATAGCATACTCCTGACTTTTGCCAATAAAATATTCTTTATTTATGAGTATGCATAAAAATTGAAAGTGTTTTTAAATAAAAAATCTTAATTACATAAAACCAAAAATCAATTAAAAATTACAAAAACAGCTGAAATTAATAGAATTTACTAATGAATATTCCTAAAATATTTGAAAGAATTTTTAAAATGTGTAAATTCTATAAAAAATATAAATATTACTAAACTCGGTTACAAGTTTATAATAAAAATTAAATTACTAAATTATAATTGCCGTGAAAACGTAGTTAAAAAAGGTTAATAAATAATAATTTAAAAATATTATACATTTCGTAAATCTACAATAATGGGTCTTACTAAGTTTTGTAGTCTTACTAAGACTCAATGTAGTAGATTATTGAAATCTTTGTTTTTCTAATTATTGTCATTAATTTATGTCTAATAAACTTAAAAAAATATACAAACAAACTGTTAACGGTGGAGGTTTCTACTTCATTATACATTATTCTTCACAAACAAAACACTTTTTAACTTTATTTGTATAACACTGACTTTATTAAGTGACTATAGTTTCGACAATTTTAACTTGTCATTATCAAACTGGAAGTTAATAAAGTTAGTGTTATACAAATAAATTTAAAAAGTTTTTAAGTGAATATGATGAGAGAAAATATGTAATGGCATTGAATTTACACGAATTTAAATTATGATGATCCAGCAAAAGTAATTAAACAATGTAACTAGTTAATATATGGTTAAAAGCATTAAAAATGTTGAATCTATCAAAAGAATAGATACATATTTTTAAAATTAATAAAATTTATAAATGGCAAAAGCATTTGAAGGATATATAAAGTGCATTATCTGCCAATATTTAAAATGTTAGAATTTAGAAACATTGCCAAAGTAAGTTAAAAATGTTTGAAGTTATTTGAATCAGCAAAGAATAAAGAAAATAATAAAAAATGAAATGTCACTTTCAGAAAAATAACATGGTAGTAACATGTTATTTTTCTGAAAGTGAAATTTCACAACGCTGAAAAAAGGCAAAGATTCATAAATAGGAATCTTTAAAAGTTTTGAAGATAAGAACAAGTTCAAGGGAAAGATCATTTACAAGAGTGAACTCCGCTCTTGTATATAGTAATTCTTTTCTAAATATTTTTTTGCTTACATTGTTTGTACACACTCCGGAATTACAGGTAATGAAATAGTTGACTTACTTGCAAACAAGGCGTTAAAATGTACCAATTATATGAATTACCCACTGACACCGACTGATCTATTCAATATATTAAAAAAAAAAAACTGCACTCAGAATTCTTACTTTTCTATCAGAACAGAAATTAAGAGCATTTCTCCAAAAGTCTCTGTTATGTCATGGTTTTTAAAAGGGAAGAATTTATCCAAAATATTCATCAAATCTATTTGATCACGGTTTATGTCCATATTATTTATACAAAATTAATCGTAAGGATAATACTACTTATTATTTGCTACTGCGGTGAGATAGGTACACTGGAAGTTTTGAGCTGTAAGAGATACTTTCGAGAAAGAGAAATTCTTTTTAAATCCATTTCCTCAATCTTAACCCTTCCATCTAATTATAGGTCAATCTTAGAATCATGGAACATTGATGAGTATAAACGGGTTTTTGAATATTTTCGGTCTATGAAAATTGTTATATAATATGCTTTGTAGCATGGCTGTGAAGTTGATTGAGTTCACCCGCTATCTGTGGCTTAGTGTTGTCCAGTGCTAGAAAATGCCTTGACGAGCCCTTAGGCGAGAAGAGTGTTATCCTTGTGTTTTCCTAAGTATGTGTATGAGGCGAATGCAAAATTAATTCCAATAAATTAAATGTTAGCCAAAGGTAATCAAACTAAGGCCAGGCTTTTGACCATTGATTGCACAATTATATATTATTTCTTTTAGTAATACACGAGATATAAAGGTTAAATACAATATAGGATTGTGAATGCGTACTCTAATCAAAATAAATGCCCATAATTTTATTTAATGTTTTTAGCTCTTTTTTGCCTAAATTTTAAATCTTTTATTTTTAACAAATTTAATTTGCTTCTCTGGATTTTTCCAACCATGTTTAATTTTGTAACTATTTCCTAAATTTTTTAAGATAATATTTTTGAAGTTCTAACTATTTTGAAACTAATTATGAAAGTTGTAAATTATGTTTACCTTTTTTTTTCTTTAAAAAATTCAAAACATTTTTTTTAACATATTTACTTATTTTGTAAAATTTAAACGGTTTTATGTATTTTATTTAATTAACCTGTTTTTACCATAATTATTTGCTTTTGAATATAAAAGAATAAGTGCCTATAATTATTTTATATAATATGATTTTGATATTTAATGAACCTCAAAGAATCACAATATAAAACTGGAAATCATAGTATTGTTAAGAAATTTCGAGAAAATTTACTTTAGAAAAATAAAGAATTACAGTACTTCCATTACTGTAGTTTTCAAAAATTAAAGAGTAATAGTATTGAAATTAAAATTAAAACCATAGTGTTATGGCTTGTTTATGTAGGTTAAGCATCTTATTTGCCAATTATTATAATATAAGCAACAGTATTTTTTAACATTTATTTATTTATTTACGGATTCACTCTTTATATGCATAGAAACTATACGAAGAACAAAGAAGATGACAAATTATTACGCTGTTAATAGTTTTATAAAGAAGATAAAAATCGTTATAAATGCGCATAAACTTCGAGATTGAGATCGTACCAGGGTAATATAAAGTAGGTTTTGTGTACGAATATAGAATCTTTTACCGAACCGAAAAATAAAACCATGGCTTTACAAAAAATGGTATCAATATACTTAGTGAAAGTCAGGCCATAATTAAATGCTGCACCTAGGTCTTTAATGCATTTGACTGACGATAACAATATGTTATTAATATAATAATTATATTCTGACCTCTGCTAAATGAAATTAAATAACTTAATTAGAAGGTTTATTAAACACTTGATTTTATTTCACTATTTTAGAAATATAAAAAATTGTCACCACGGGTTAATTAAAAATTTAATTTATTGAAATTGAATAACATTTGCTGACATTGAGAGATACATGACAGCACCATCAATTCAAATTGTCAAGTTCAGTCTGTATTAGGATATGGTCAGATGGATTGTTAATAATGCTAAATATTTTGAGATCATCAGCAAATAAAAGTAACTTACAATGAGTAATGTCATCGATAAACAACAAAAATAATTAGGGCCAAAATAACACCCTATGTTACAGAAATGGCTTCGGATATGTAACCGTTTAATTAAAAAAAAAACTGTATTCTGTTGGTTAAGAAACTATATAACCACTTTGTAACTGGAATCCCGAACTTAAGATGTTCAAGTTTGTGGATTAATATGGAACGGAAAACATTTGAGAAATAAGTGTAAACCGAATCAACCTGTACCCCATCATCAAAAACTTTCAGTATACGAGGGTGCATTGAAAAGTTTCCGGAATGGGCAAGAAAACGCAGTAATTAAAGAGGTTTATTTTTTATTTTTCAACATAGTACCCTTGCAGGGCGATACACTTTTCCCAGCGGTGCTCCAACTTTTTTAAGGCTTCAGAAAAATATGATTTCGGGAACTCTGCAAAATAAGCTTTAGTGGCGTCGATGACCTTCTCATTTGACGTAAAGCGCTTGCCTCCGAGCCAAGTCTTCATGTTTGTGAACAAAAAGAAGTCGCACGGGGCAGGTCTGGAGAGTACGGGGGATGCGGCACCACCTAGTAGCCCAATTCAACCAATTTAACATTGGCGATTCGGGATGAATGGGCCGGCGCGTTGTCGTGGTGGAAGAGCTGCAAATGAGGCCGTTTCTCCTTCAATATGCCGTTGAATTGATCCAATAAATCGCTGTAGTATTGTCCCGTGATAGTTCTTCCCTTCTGCAAAAAGTCGATGTGTATCACACCTTGCGAATCCCAAAAAACGGTGGCCATGACCTTTCCAGCCGATGGGACAGTCTTTGCCTTCTTCGGAGCAGATTCGCCTGGAGAAATCCACTGTTTCGACTGCTGCTTGGTTTCTGGTGTGTAGTGGTGGATCCATGTTTCGTCCACGGTCACGAATCAGCGAAAAAAACCGTTGGATTACGCTTTAACAAGGCCAAACACTCTTTCGAAGTGATCACACGATTTCGCTTGTTGTCCATAGTCAGCAAACGCGGCACCCATCGCGCCGACAGCTCAAACAATTCTTAGAACACCTCAACAGCAGACATTCCAAAATCCAATTCACAATCGAAACTGAAATCGACAAACAAATATCATTCCTCGACGTCCTTTTAATCAGAAAACCAGATGGATCCCTCGAACACATCGTATTCCGAAAATCAACTCATACCAATAGATACCTACATGCAAAATCACCACCCAGCCCAAAACAGATCAGTAGTCCAAACAATAGTCACACGTTCAGAACGTTTGTCAGACATCATTCACAGAAACGAAGAACTAGACATAATAAAAAATGCACTAATGCAGAACAGATTCACAAAAGAATATATAAACAAACAAGAATATCAAAGCCACGAGAAAAACCCGACGAACCACCAACAGCAACAGCAACACTTCCATATATCAAAGGCACAACGGACAAAATGAGCCGAATTCTAAAGAAGCATAACATTACAACTGCTTTCACAACTACAACAAAAATCCGTAACATCACAGACAAGCATAAAGACAAAATCCCTTTTGAAAACCAAGGCGTATACGAAATGCCATGCAAAAATTGCGACGAAACATACGTAGGACAGACTAATAGAAGAATAGGAGTAAGAATAAAGGAACACATAAGTGCAGTAAAACAAAACCAGACCACCTCATCATTAGCTTAACACCACCTACAAACCGGCCACAAAATAGATTATGATAATACGAAAATATTATCCAACACGAAACATTTTAACATCCGCAACATACGAGAAGCAATGGAAATTGAAGTACGTCCTCAATCCATGAATAGGAGAGACGACTCTCAACGCCATCCAAACTCATGGAAACATGTTTTAAATAAATTAAAAAAGAAAAAATCGTCACCACAGAATAACGTAGAAAACACAACATCTACACGCAGGCGCAACCCACACCAGAACAACTGATTACACACAGACCAATGACACGCAGCCAAACCAGAAGGAATCTGAGAAACTAAAATATAAATACAGCACCAACTTAAAGGCAATCCAATAATTCCTTGATCCACACAAGCGAAGATACCTGATGAAGATGGCAGAGAGCTCATCGAAACGTCGTGCATATACACAATTCACGCGGAAAAACACCCGAAAACCTGTATTAACATATTCAGGCCTGAAGAAGCCACAGTGTGGCGAAACAATTGTAGCGTCTTACAATATATTTTTGAAAGTACTTATATAGTTTTATTTATTTATATATATATATATATATATATATATATATATATATATATATATATATATATATATAACTATTAACAAATGCAATTACCCCCACGATTTTTTCAAGCATATCTGCGCGTGCCTAAATATAGCGATTTTTTTCATTTTAAAATCCAAAAACGTTTAATTAAGTTTCTCAGCTCTTTTGGCCAAGAATAAAAGCTTAGGTTTACTGTTTCAGTTTCTTGTTTTTGAGATACAGCACACACAATAAGCAAATTTAAAAAATGGCTAATTTGGACTCGGGGAAATATCAAAATATATATTTCGAATTCGAAAAAACAACGATCACAATACTTTCCGGTACTTCTTATAGAGAAATTAAAAAAATAGTACTAATTATCACAGTCTCTATTTTATTGAAAACTGTACGGTTTATGTTAAATTGTTATTTTACACTTTTAATTACTTAGTTTTTCAGTCTTCAATATTATTTAGAAGGAAGTTTAAGTTATGGAAAATCGCTAAAAAATTTAACAAATTTACCGTTTTCGTATTTTTGCGAAAATCTTTTCCATACTTTGTATTAAGGCAAATAGCAAAGTTTAAAATTTAAGTTTTTTGATCTAGCATCTATACAGACATTATAAAATTCATTAGTTCCTTTGAGGAACTATAGAGAGAAAAATAAGTTGGCCCATAGAAGCGATTTACTTTTGTATGAAAAAGATCATGACCGTAGATGTAGACAATTTAGTTTTCGCGGTTAGCCTTAAAATCCATGATTTTTCTAAATAGAGCGAAATTTATGATACACTAAAAATGTAGTATTTATAGATTCTGTATTTATTGTAATATAAATAAGATGTCTCTTACAATGATTATATATATCATATGTATACTTCACTTTTTCTGGGGTACCACAAGGTTTAAATCTTCCCATTTATGATCAATATATTACTTATATAAGATTTTATTAGTTTGATACTCTGAAAACACAAACCTATGCTGTGAAGAAATTTCATGGCCACTGTTAGGAAAATTTTCAAAGAGTGACAAAAGTTTCTAAAATACATTTTCTATTAAAATGTGAAAGAAATATGTGTTAAAATTTCGTAACTTTGACAGCCTATATCTTGATCATTTGAAGATTTTTATAATATTTTCATTTTTACTCTGATATATGTGGTTAATTTTATTCCTGGAGTTACAGGAACACCCTGTATAGATTATAAATAAATAACAGTTTACACATATTTCTATAGATGTATTCTGGCGTTCTCCCAAATATCCCGAAAAACATAATCTATCTTATTAATTATAAATTATGTTTTACTGGTCGAAATTCTATTATGCAATTAAATTAATAAATGACGGAAGTAATCTGTTTGATGAAGTCTTCGTGTGGTGAAACAATTGTAGAAGAGTCTAGACAATAAAACAAAACTCTTGAAACATACCTGTTTTATTAATTTCATCTTCAGTCATTAGGGAGATAGATATCCTACCCTATTGTTACTAAAATGTAAATGAGGATATCTCAAAAAAACACCAAAAACTACTACTTCCGTAATAAATTAAGCATATGTTTGCTTAAAATTATGTTATTCAATAAGATAATTTCAAGAAACACACTTACTCTAGGTATGCATTAAAACTTTAGTTACAAAACACTTACCTAAATATTCTTAAATCAACAATATCCCAGCTGTGGTTTTAAAAGATTGAAAGTTGGTAAACTGAGAATTAGGTTTTACTGATCGGATGGTGAGTTAGAGGTCTTCCATCCAACATAAATATGCATTAAATCTCTAGCGAAAACATTGTTCATTTTAACATTACTGTTGTAGTTTTTAGAATTGAGAAAGCTTCTGTTTATAATTATGATATATTTATTTACTCCTGTTTATTCATAAAATTAGTGATGTGACAATAACAGATCTAAAAAATGATAAAACCAATATTTTACCTTAAGTTACCCTGAATCTGTTTGACTGGATAGCCACTATTCCACCCTACAATCTCAAAATTTTAAACAAAAAATTTGTAAGAAAATAATTTTTATACAAAAGCCTAAATACTATTATTTTTTTAAATATTTTAAAATTAATATTATCAATCCTTTGATTAAACCACTTAGAACCTTTTTTAAATATTGAAGAAAGGTTCTAAGTGTTTTAATCAAAGTTATTATTATCTTCAAGTAACTCAAATCAACCAAATTATCAATCCTGTTATCAATTCAACGATTATAAACATAATCAAAATAACGAATCAGTTGAATTCACTAAAATATATATATATATTCTAACATAAATAATAATACTGTCAGAATAAAATATTTTATTTAATTATGATAAAATAATTCAATCAATTAAATTCGGAAGTACGTTTCACTTATTCAATCATGGGTAAGAAGTCATCCACCCACATTATTTTTGTATTAAAACTTTTGCCAAAACACAGTCCCAAATATTTTAAAACTAACACAATAACTATTATTTCTTTCAAAAATTAGTAGCACACTACATTTATATTAAAATTTAAGTTGAACTAATTGCTTTAATAAACACAGGACTTTAATTGGGAATATTAAAATTATTTTTAATAAAATAAGAGATTTTGAAAGTAAATATTATTGCGACAAATAAGTAAATATAGTAAACCACCCACTTAGAAATAGCAGTAATCCTTGTATGACGTATACAGACACTATACACATCCGGCATTTCATTTAAACGTTACTCATGTCGCAATAGAAAATAACACAACGATTTAGAAAGAAACAGCTTTTATAATATAACAAACAATAAAAAATCAACGACACCAATCCTATTAAAACTTACGATCAATTAAATTTTTTTGTTGCCTCTCTTTGCCTTTTTACCGAGCCGAGTAATTATCCCGTTGTCTTATTAAGGTTGTCATATCGCCAGATGGATAAATAAATAAATATGAGAGAGGCAATAAACAAAGCCTTAAATCGCCATTCATTAAATGCGGCAGCGTTCTAATGAGGTCAAATAATAAAGGATAATAAGCTAATAAATCGAGCCGCAAAGACAACAAATCATTCGTGCAGAATTATAATCGCGGATATTTATTGTGAAATTACATATATGAATATATAAGTTATCGATATTTCTATTGTATTAATAACGAAACCTGAAACGAAAGACGCATGCATGGTATAATCGATGAATTGAATATGGCTTTTCCTTTCGTAATTAAGTGAAAAAAAGCGCCATTGATTGTTGTAATGTTGTTAAGTGAAACCATGTCGGATATGATATCGATTTCTCCATTGTATCCATATAATAATTGCGCTGCGTAAAGAAGCCATAAGCAAAGAGGAAATTATGTGTAATGATATCGTGTGATAGGAAATAATGTAGACGTTACGTTGGTGAACCAGGGAGGAAGGAAGAGCCGATCATGTGAGCTTTTTTTTAAAAGCTCTTCTGCCGTTTAGTCACTCCGCTCGCTCACTCACTCAACCACCCCGTCCGAGCAGTGTGGGAAACGTGCAAGTGAACGAAACCGAATATTTTCATAAAAGGTATTTTAATTCCGTTTTTGGGCCGGCCACAAAAACTAATATTTACGACCGAGAATATTTCGGCTCATAATAAAATTTATACTGGTTTATATTTATTGCCCCGATCCCGATCGCCAAGGACGGGGAGTCTGGGTGACTCTCGGTTATTATTTATTTTTTGGGGCATCGCATGCCACGGATAACTGCGCGGCATCATCTTTCCACCACGAAATTCACACTTTTAGACACAAAAGACACCGCTGACCGAAGAACACGACCGCGTGCCGCGTCCATCCGGAATATTGAAGATATATGTGAGAAGGTGCGAAAATATTTTTATGGGTCGTTAATTAAAACAGACCTTTTCACCACTATACACTATGTAACGAGTTTTTGGTCAAAATGAATAACCTTGTTTTTTTGATATAAGAAAATGTATAAATTAGTTTAAAGAATGTAGAATCAAAGAAGTTTATTTATTGATTAATGATCTAATCTTATTTAACCGTTCCTTTTCAATATAATTATTTTTGCTGGAAACATTCTAGATATGAAGAAAAAAACGATGAGCAGAATTTTAGGATCTAGAAATTTAAGAAGGCAAAAAGTCGTAGTATAAATTCTAAAATTTTTGCAAGAATAATAAAATGAGAAACTTCATAAACATTAGAACAATGCATAATGTATAATTTTAAATATAAGTGGTATGAAAAAGTTAAGTGTTTTCTTTATTTAAAAAATCAAAAGTGTACCACGAAGTAAACGCCTCCAAAATTCAAGAATGTAATTCAAAAGCTTAGTGCAAATTCACATTTCAACTTAGAAACACAAAATATGATAGTTATAATTCGAAACAAGTTATAATTTTGAATGAATAGTTTAGAAGTTTAGTCTTGAAGGAATCAAGAAACCAAGAACTTAATTTATGCATATTTAATCTTCAAAATCCATAATATTGAAGACGTATAAATTAACTTAAAGAATATAAAACTTAAAGTGGTTTACCAGTTTTTTTAAGTTTACTTATTAATGGTATTTTCCCATTTAACAATTACTTTTCAATATACTTAATACTAGTCTTGCTGGCTAAACATTATAAACATTGTTAAGTGACCGGATAAATTCTAAGTATGCTCCGAAAGAACGAGTGTAGATTGTCCATACAATTTTGTAGTCTAGGTTTACGTACTTTATATTCCCAACAATGTTTCAAGTACGCGACTATATCTAAACATCTAATGTCTTTTGAAATTTTGTGCGCTTCAATGCCAAGACAATTTAATTTCTCATAAATATAAAATGTTTAGAAATATTTACTTGATATACACTCCATTACATGAAATACACCACCCAGAAATGATTGATGCGAACTTGGTGAAAATGATGATTAATGTTTATTCGTTGGTACAAAAACTATCAAAAGAAAAAAAACTTTAATTTAAAGAAAATAAAAATAATTGAGTTACAACACCTCGCACAGCAATGCAAGAATTTACCCTTCTAGGCATACTTTGAATCAAATGGTCTATATCTGCTTGAGGCATCTCATTCCAAATAACTTCTAAATGAAGTCTCAGATCATGTTTGATGAAGTTTAAGTCGGGAGATCTTGCTGGTCAAGGCAACATTTGCAAATCTGCTTCTTCCAAAAACAACCTTATAATGTTTGCCGTGTGGGGTCTAGCGTTATCTTTCTGGAAAAAAAGGTAGCGTTTGCATAAATAGCACCGCCCCGGCATTCAAGATTTTATAGATGTTCAGACGAGCGTTTAATGTACCTTAAACACATCATGACACCAGGTGCTAAAACTGTATGACGTCTTTCGATAAACTCTAAATGTCTTCGTTCTCCTCGATATCGACGCACCTTTCTACGTCCATCATTCTTCCATAAACAAAACCTAGATTCATACCGAAACGCGATGTTGTCCCATTCTTCAACCCAACCATGCCAAGCCAGATGGGCTGATTTCTGAGGTGGAGTTTGTAGAAGATGTCTAAATGATTGGTAAAAATAGAGGCCAAATGACGCAATTCGTCGATAAGTGGTCGCCATTGAAATCTGGCGATTTACAGTTCTTATCTAATCTATGATAACAGACCTATTTGTTTGAACTCGGTTCTGTGTAGCAATTCGTCTCAGAAGCCGATCTTCACGGGCGTTGCTATGTCGGGGAAGTCTTTCGGCCGGACGAAATCGCTGTATACCTTCTTCTGACTAGGAAGCCCATATTCTCGCCACAGTTGTGTGATCTCGATGTATTCTTCTGCCAATTTCGCGAAACGATAAACCTGCTTCTTTCATGTCGATAATTCGACCCCTATTAAACTCCGAAGTTTGGGAAAAATTTGGGTGTTGTCTTACTCTGGGCATTACGAACTGTCACTGTAGCAACTTCAGAATAAAACTGCTTATAAACTTCAATTTTTTTACGAAGATAATAAAATGAGAAAATTCGTTCGTATATCTTAAAAAATTTTAAATTTCATGTTAAAACATAAAAATTTGGTAGTATTAATTAGATTTTCTTAATATTAAAAATTAAAATGGGGAATGTTATACCGGATATTTAATGAATAGTGTAGAAGTTTCATATTGTAATAAGCCTATAACCGTAAACATAATTTTTGCATGTATTAATTATTTCATATTTAAGTAAATATGAATTGTAATCATAAGAAAATGACTAACTTTGTAACCATTAACAATATAGAATAGAATACAATAGTTTGTGTGTTGAGACAAAGAGAAACTATTTTAATAATATTCATATTTCAACTTAGAATCATACAATCTCAATCTCTTATAAATGTCGTAGCATAAATTTGAAAAACGATTTAAAAGTCATAAAATGAGCAATTTAATAACGTATAAGAGAACATAAAATGAATAGTTTAAGTGTTAAGTGTTGAGAAAAGCGAGAGAGAAGAACTTAAATGAAGCATTTTCAAAAATATTCAAATTTCTCCTTAGAATCTTAAAATGTCGTTTCGATAATAAAATAATCAACTTTGCAACTATTCGCCGAAATTATAATAAATAGTTGAAAAGTTGATGAATGGGGCGGAGGTATGACGTGTTAGGTAGTATAAAAGGGTGGAGAGAGAGCAGCGGTGTTTCCTGAAGCAGTTGTTATGGGTAGAGAGAACAACGTCCAAATACACATACTGCTTCAGGAAACGAATATAAAGAGTATGTGGAGTGAAACCTTAAGGAGAGTAGCCGCGTATGAAGCTAAACTGGGGGGATTAAACGAGGAGAGATTGGTGAAAGTGGTATGGAAGGGAGGCATGATGGATGAAGGGTGGAAAGAAGGAGAATGTATGAGAGAGTGGGTCTGTCAGAGGGGATCGTGAAGCAGTGGATGGAGAAAGGAGTGAATGGAGTAAGGAGTGAATGTGGCGGAATGGGTGCATCAAAAGGCGATAGTGGTGGGGAGGCAGGAGATACAAGGGTGTATGGAGAAGAGTGCGTACAATGAGAAGTGGCAGGTACATGGGAGGAGGTCAAAGTACCTGCAGGATAACTGTTTCAGAAGGGAGGAAAAAGTGACTTTGGTGGGTGAGGGTGACTGGGAACGAAGAAGAGAGGAAGGAAGACATGTATGGACGAGGGTTAAGGGAAATACGTGCTGGGTGAGGAATGAAAGGATGCGTCTAGCTATCTGACAAAGGAATGTGAGGGAGTAATGGAAAGTTTGGTAGATGGATGTAGAAGTGTGAAAGAATGGATGAGAGAGAATGGGGCCAGAGTAAATATTCTGTCTAGATTGGGAAGGAAGAGGGAAGAAGGAGACTAGAAGAGAGTTGTTTTATTTTGTTGAAAAGAGTTATGGTTGTTTTGTATATTTTGATTTTGTGTTTTGTATTATAGAAAATAGTTGAAAAATTTCGACCGGATAAAGCAGGAAATGGGGAAAAAGTTTCTAAAAAAAATAAAGTTCTTAAACTTGTGTAATAAGATTTAACAGACTATTAAGTGATAAAACATTTTCATGTTAGAATATCAAAATTTGGTACTAAAAATTAGATTTATTTAAATAATAAAATGGAGAATGTTTTAACGGAATATGTAATAAATAGTTTAAAGTTTAATATTGACATAAGCTTTACGTTTTAGAAAACTAATGATTTGCCACATGGCTTTATTTTTATTATTAGAATTATTTATAAAGCTGCAATTAGCATTAATTTGTTTTATAGCTGCCCAATAATGCTTTTATGCAATCGAAGTAATACTAAATTTGCAGACGTTTCGTATTGATAAAAAATTCTTTAACTAACTCTACCGACCTAAAACCTTTTATATGTACTTAAAACATACTCACGATTATAATTTTTGCAAATGTCGATTTCCCACAGCTACAAATTTTGAAATAATCCCATTTGACTAAAAACTTTTTTTTTTTTTTAAATCCAAATATTTTGCAAAAAAAACAATTGGTATCGATGTATATTATTTAAAGCCCACTGAATATATACTTACTAATTTTGAAAATTTAGATTTCATACAATTACAAAATTTGAAATAAACCTATTTTATTAGAGACCATTATTTGAGGAAAACATCTAATATTTTGGCCACGTAAAAAATATAAAAACAATTGCTACCGACTTAAAAGCTTCTAAATCCATTTTTTTAAATGCTCTTAGTTGATATTTTTGCAATTTTGTAATTATTAATTTCTCATAGTTCTAAATTTTGGAAGAATCATATTTAATTATCATAGAAGCCTTACTTACTAAAGGCAACAAATTTTAACTTGCCGTTAGAAAACGGAAGGTAGAAGATAATGTGTGGATGCTTGAAGCCATAATTTTGTAACACATCTTGAATCAGGAACCATGAAGATAATAGACATACTACAGCAACGAAGACAAAATATAGAAAATAGAACAGACAGATGAAACCAAAATGATGATGTCCAATTTACAAACTCAGAAAACAGATGACTTAATTTTAAACAGAAAATAGAAACTAATTATAATGAAAATGATGGTAGTGACCATTACTCTGTGATAGTTCATTTTAAAAGGGTAAATGGAAATAATTTGGATGTTTTTATACCATTATTTATTAATATATTATCAATTGACACAACTATAGTTGCATCTTTGCAGGTCATCAGAAGATAAGAAAATGCTGTAAGAAAAATACAATAAAACACTTTATCATGAAATACTACGTAGTAATAGTCGCAACTATTCCTAGGATTATATTTATATTGTTGCTGGATGAAAACGCTGAACCAATGGTAAAGCGTGAAAGTACTAAAAATATTGACTGAGATGGTATAGTTTATTAAAGGTTTAGTAATCAACCAATGGTAATCCGAAGTTTAATTGCTGAAAGAAAGCTTTCACAAAAAATGTTAACAGGATGAAATTGTTTGAAATATATCTTATAATTATAAGTAGACTAACTTTAAGTGCTGCAATAAGCTTTTGTTTATATTTTATTTTCTACTTTAAGAATTAAAAGCAGAGGAAGGTGTGTATCAATCCAGGTGCTATTATTTGCCAAAGATTCTGATCTTATAAAAAGTTCCAATGTAATTAAAATAGGAGAAGTATTAGATGTTATTGGATAGTTTATTTTGTTGATATGATCAATTGTAACACTTTCGGAAACGTTAAGAATACATTCTGAAACTCCTTGTCGGAAATATCTCTTGGGAATGTTGTTACATGCTCTTGGAAATTTCAATTGTTTGTATATATAGCTTCCTTCTGTTTCATATACATCTTCATTCTAACGCAAAAATTTATATCATGTAGCATTAATACATGTAGAATATGTTAATACTCTGCATGTATTAAATAATTATGTACAGGGACCATTATAAAAGTAATTTTATATTTATGATTAGTACCTGTACAAAAGCTTAAAATACTCTCAGCATCAATATACTTTCGGAAACGTATCTGTGTTGTCTCGAATGCATTCTGAAACTTCTCGTAAGAAATATCTCTTAGGAGCGTTGTAACATGCTTTTGGATACTTTCCACGAATTCTCAATGCTTTCCTTTCAGCTCCCTCTTCAGCCAAGAAAACAAAATATTTAAAAGAAACCTGTTTGGCTGGGGGCATTTTCAATTCTAGATCGTACGCGAACATCCGGGTTTTGCTTCCGGTTACGACAAAGTTAAACATTTGGGTCATTTTGTATCAAATCCAACAATTCTTGACAGCATGAAATTCGAATTTTTTTCTTTCGACGCAAGCTTCTCACAAAACTTCCACATTTGTAGGTTTGGTCACTATCCCTTATTCAGCGAATGTGGACGTGTTTAAGGTGTCAGAGATTTACTGGATGCTCGTTTTCGTTTTGGCCGTTCTTTAGCGTACAGAACTAGGTCCGTCGGCGATCTCCACTTGGCCTTTTTGCCATCTCCCTGACCTTGAAATGCTGTCATCTTTGAAGGCTTCGTGAAGCATCTGAGATGTTTCGGTTGCATTCTTTTCAAGCCGCACACAATACTTAATTGCGTATCGCTGTTTAAGCGAACGCTCCATCGGGACGTGTTACAAAGTCGAAAAACACACAATACTAGGAGGCAAGTCTTTCCTCTTAAGCTGTTTTAAGCAAACAAGCGACCAGCTGCATTGGAATAGCAGACCCTTTACCACATTACCCCGCTGCTATGGGTAGCCGCGTCACAATAAATGCGCAATACTTTCATAATAGACCCTGTATTAAATATTAAGGATTATTAAAAAAGACCTCAGTTTTCTCAGCATTTGAGTTGATGAATTAGAAGTTTTCACAAAGAAAAGTTTTTAGATGTGAAGACTTAAACAGTCACCGGAAAATAATGCACTGACTTTTTTGTACCTTTTAAAATATAAATATATATTATTTATTTTTTAAGTATAACAATGTCATTTTAATTATACCTACAAATTATACGTGCCTAGAAGTTCCAAACAGTATTATTAAGTTTGAATGATTTTGAGAATCTTTGCAAAAAGGCGTAGAATATTAATTCACAAACCATTATCTCTTAATCTGAACTTTATACTTAGAGCTGCCTTCTTCTCAGTGCCTCCATGGCTACCGTCTGAAATATTTCCAGAAAAAAGTCAATTTGAACAGTTGACTAAAATAATAAAGTGAACAACTTAATAACCATTCGTAGAATATGAAAAGAGTAGTTTAAAAGTTTAGTAAAATTAATTATGTATTTTGAAAAATGTTCATACTTCAACTAGGAAACTCAAGATATCGTTGTAGAAATTTGACATATTTTTAAAGATATTAAAAAATTAGCAATTTCGTAACTCTTAAAAGAATATGGACTTTATAGTTTACAAGTTAAATGTTGAGAATGCTAGAATCGAAAAACTTAGTTCACATATCTTAGAAACTCAAAATGGAGTTCGTCAGCAATTTCGTTCCGGCCCTCCCAGAACGCCTTGGGCCATCTTTCGGACCTTAAATTGCAGTCATCCTTGAAGGCCTCTTGAAACATCTGAAATGTTTCGGAACACACTTCACATAGCTCAAGCAGCCTAAGTATAAAGACTTCCCAAACTTGGGCTGCTTGAAACCAACTGGCGACCAGCTGCATTGGAATGGCAGACCCTTCACCACATTTACCGCCCCGTTTCACCCCGCTTCTATGTCACAATAATAATAATAATATAATAATAAATTGTCTTTATTTTAAGGTTCGCCATATTATACATAAAACACAATATAATAAAATAAAATACATATGCAAGTAAAATATAACAAAAAACCTAAAATAGCGTCAAAATACAGAAAAAAATACTATCGATTAGCGAGATCATCTACAGTATATGGTTCGATATCACATAGATAATTAAATAATTTCTTCTTTGGTGTACTAATAGTTTTACAATCTTTTATTCTATCTGGTAAGCTATTCCAAATTTTGATGCAAGAATAATATGCTCCTTTTTCATATAGAGTTAATCTATGTCTAGGTAAGATATATGTATTATTACTTTGTCTAGTATTATAGTTGCTATTAATTAGATTATCAGAAAAATATTTGCAATGTTTCGTTATAAATTTTACACATTCATATATATAAATTGCAGTTACTCTCAATAATTTTTCATTCTTAAATTTTCCCCTACAGGTTTCGTTGTACTTGAGTTTTTTCATAATTCTTAGAGCACGTTTTTGTAATATGAATACTTTTGCTAGGTTTGTATTAGAACCCCAGAATATTATGCAGTAGCGTAGAATTGAATGTATATTACTGTAGTAGAATATTTTACTAATTTCGATGTTTGTATTCTTCATCAATATTCTCAATCCATAAATATTTTTGGATATTTTATTACAAATATTTACAATGTGTGAATTGAAATTCAATTTTGAGTCAATTGTAATGCCAAGTAGTTTCGCATCACTGGTGGTCGAATAACTATTTCCGCCAAGATATATATAATCGTTCTCAGGCACTTTGTTAAATAATAGGTAGTTTGATTTTGAGTCATTAATGATTAGTTTATTTTGTTGAAACCAGTATTTAATTAATTTTAAAGTTTGTCCACCAGTGACGTTCAACTCATTTAATGAATCTGCAGTTATTATTATATTAGTGTCATCAGCGTAGCTTACTATTTTATTATTATCAATTATCTGGACTAAATAATAAATAATAAGGGTCCCAAAATACTACCTTGAGGAATTCAAATATTTAAGCTGCAAGTTGAAGAATAGTAAGCTCTACCATTGTTAGCTTTTATTTTTGTTGAATGAGTTCTATTGCTAAGATATGATGTAATCAAATTAAGGACTTGACCACGCAAACCATAGGCTTCTAATTTGGAAAGTAATAACCTATGATTTATACAATCAAATGCCTTTGTTAGATCAAGCATAACACCACAGGTTATTTTTTTATCGTCTAATGCCGATAATACTTCATGGAGGTATTCAAAAATCGCTGTTTCAGTACTCTTTCCTAATATGAATCCATGCTGATTAGACTCAAAGAGTTTATGTTTATTAAAAAATTCAACAATACGGATACCAATAAGTTTTTCAAATATTTTAGCAAGGCAAGATAATATATGAGTGGGTCGATAGTTCTCAATATCTTCCTTTTTTAAATATAGGTATAATTATTGAATGTTTAAGGCTTTCAGCAAACACAGTTTTCACAAACAAGAGTTAATAATATGACACAATGGAGTTGCAATTAAATCAATGCAGTTTTTTATGACTATTATAGGAATTTCATCGTAACCTGCACTATATGAATTTGAAAATTGTTGTACCACACGTATTAACTCGGGTTCAGTTACAGGATAAAGGAACATCGAGTAGGGATTTCTTTTGACATTAAATATTTCATTGACATCTTGTAAATTTGAAATTAAATTATCTGCTATAGTATTAAAGAAAATATTAAAGTTATTAGCAAGGATTTGTGTTTGCGCAGTTTTTGGTAGTTTGGTGTTCTTGGGTTTGTATATGTTTTCTGTTATGATACTCCATGTCGCCTTTGACTTGTTATCTGCAAATTGCAATTTATTTTTTATTGACTCATTTCTAATATGTGCGCAATACTCTCATAATAGACGCTGTATTAAATATTAAGGTTTATTAAAAATGACCTCAGTTTTCTCGGCAATTAAATTGATGAATTAAAAGATTTCACAAAAGAAGTTTTTAGATGTGAAGAGTTGAACAGTTCAAAATAATGCACTGTCGTTTTTTGTACATTTTAAAATATAAATTTATATTATTTATCTTGAGTACAGCAAGATCAATTTTAGCTATAACTAAGAATTATACGTATGTAGAAGTTCAAAACTATATTATTAAGTTTGAATATTTCCAATATATCTTTGCAAAAAAGCATAGAAACTATATATTAAGACGGAATCCAAAATC
This sequence comes from Ontholestes murinus, assembly GCA_963969525.1. Lineage (NCBI taxonomy): Eukaryota > Metazoa > Arthropoda > Insecta > Coleoptera > Staphylinidae > Ontholestes > Ontholestes murinus. The sequence continues at coordinate 85,691 of CAXAKX010000897.1, forward strand.
CATTATCTCTTAATCCCAACTTTGTACTTAGAACCGTCTTCTAAGACAAAATAGTGCCTACATGGCTACCATCTAAAAATATGCCATGATCTTGTTTCTCTTGCTTACCTTTTTGAAAAATTCTATAAATTCCTAAATATCCTATCTAAATATAATATCTTGGGTTGTCATAATTCAAATACAAGTGGTAACGATAAAGCGAATTATCTGACTTAAGAGGGGGCATAATGGATATTGAAAATAGATCTATGCCTTTATTCAAAAACTACCTTTTAAAAATACTATTAGCACATAGAGTAAGATGGAGAAATATTTTTAATTGTGCTCACTCAAACCACCAGATGCCAAAGTCGCATAATATTGTGGTAATATTTTTACAACTCTTGATGCTATCTTAACAGGATATTAATATACAAGTATTAAGAGTTTCTTCAGATTCCACTTGTATAGGGTCTTTCATAAAGCGTATCCTATCTTTAAATTTAATTTTTTTCAATTTGACCGATAGCATGAGTTATGTTGGCATTGAGGGACGTTGTGGTTCGTGGCTTAATCGCATAGACCTGCGACTTAAATTCAGCGGGACCAAATCGCACGATCTCGGTTGTCAGCTCACATCACCTCCACGTGAGATGGCCATGCCCTAGAAACGCTCGTGCAAAATGTCTAATATATGAGCTGTGTAGCACGTGGCGCCGTCCTGTTAAAACCACATGTCGTTGGTGTCGATATCATTCAATTCAGGCCAAAATAAGTTGGTACTCATCGACCTATAGTGCTCGCCGTTAACGGTGAGGTCTGGCCAACGTATTTCTCAGAGAAATGTAGACCCATGACGTCACCAGCCCAAAATCTACTCCTAACAGAGGCTTATTCTGTTTGCATTGAACGCTTTTTATCTTATTTGGATTGGTATCGTCCTAATTCGATAATTTTGTTTGTTGTTCATGCTGAAGATGATTTTTTGATGAGAAGTAGGGTCAGTTTCAAGGCCCATTCAGCAAAGACACGTCGTTCTTTATGGTCGTTTACCCTTAGCTCCTGGGTTAGTTGAATTTTATATGGATGCAGGCCTTCTTGTCTTCTTCTTCTTCATGTGCCGTCTCCATTCTGGATGGCTATCAACATTACTATTTTGATTTTGGAAATGGCAGCCCTAAAACGGTCAGATGACGTGATATTAAACCATTTTTGCAGATTTCTAAGCTAGGACATTATTCTCGCTCCGAGAGATCTTTTTCCCACGATTCTTCCTTGGATTACGAGCCGCAGAATTTCATATATCCGACTTCTCATGATGTAGCCGAGATATTGCAATTTTCTTATTTTTACTTCCTGTAGGATCTCTCTGACTTTCTCCATTTTTCTCAGAACCTCCACGTTGGTCGCATGTTCTGTCCATAATACTCAGGTTAGGACCACATCTCGAATTCTTGTAAGAGACGTGAAATCGACTGCCTCGGATTCTTTTGCACACTCTCACGTACAGCGAAGATGTTTTTGACAGATCTAACGTTTCGTCATCATGCGGGTGTTGATTCATTGTTTACTAAACCAGTGGACATAAATTTATCCACACAGTGAACAGTGGTCTCGGTAGAACGATTATGACGACCATAAAATGTGAAGCGCGCGGAATGTTGCCCGAACAGAAAAATCATTTTGATAAATGTTGAACATTATATCCATATATGGTTTGATTTGGCCAAGCAAACTGAATAAATGACAAATTTGACTTCAATAATGTGGGCGCTTTCAACTGTCAAAGATTGGAAGTACTTATTGGAAGACCCTTTATAAGGTATAAAGAAGCGGTAATGTTGGCGGAATGTGTTCAGTACCTTTGCCCGTCTCTAGCAATACCAAGGAAGATATTATTATTAAAATATATTCATAAATATCGGTGACCCTTTTTGACACCTAGTTGGTTTCTTTACTTTAAATGTTCTCTCTATTATGAATTTTTGGTCCTAAAAATTTGTATATTTATATTTTAGTTCAATTATGCATTACTTATATTATCCAATGCAAATTTAATCTTTAATTTCAATAAACTTTATTTTGTAAACAAATTATGCACAAAGTATCAAAATGGTATGGTAGTATACATGATAAATAGTTGTACTAAGCTAGACGAATGTTACAAGCAACACATAATTTCAGAAGCATTCGTATTAAACATGCAAAGCTTATACGGTGATTCCTTATTTCGCAGTTGAATGAGCTTAGCATGAAATAATTAAGGACGAGTAAGGTATGCAGGAGTTGATTAATAATATAAAGTAGTTCTCGTCGGGGAGAGGATGAGCACGAATCGAAATTATACACAGATCCGCATTCATCTCGGTTTGGAAATGAGGCAAAGCGTTGAAATAATTCGAGAAATTATTCCCGATGAATATGCCCCTAATGATTACCAGACGGATGCGATGTTCATTTGCAAATGACTTCATCTCGAAGTTACGCTGCGCCCATCAATTGAAGCAATCTTCATATTAAAGCTGCACCCCCTCGCCGCTCCACCTCATCCGTGGGCGCACAATATGAACTTGTGCCGGGGAGGGTGTAATTTTGACATTCTGAAGGGGTCGAAGGGATCGATTAGACGGTTAAAAAAAACGTTGCGGGTTCCTTCCGGAAAATTAAACAGCCATTCAGTCGTAATCTGCATAGTACGGTCAGTCCCAAAATGCTAATCGGCCCCTTCGGACGGCCGGCCACCCCTCCGCACGGGGCCTAATGAGGAAGAGTCGGCTGTCTCAAGGTGCCCCCGATTCCAATTTTTATTCGTATTTGCGGCGGACGACACCCGTCTGGCACGCAATGAATATAATTAAATGAGGAGGAAAGGGAGCATTTTCGTGATGTATTATTGATTTAGTGTTAAACAAACCGGGACCGTTACGTCTACGCTGAAGAGCACGTGCCTTTGTTGTCATGCTCTCATCTTCCAGAAATAGACGAGACGAAACTCGCTACCATCATAACACCCTCCCTTATATTTCCAGTAATTGCACTAAAGTACAAATCCAATGGCGCCTTTGTATAACATATTCTTTTTGTAGGAAATGTTTTTGGATCAAACCACAGACAAGATATTTATTAACCTATGGATAGCTGATCTTATTATGTTCTAGAAATTCAGTGTTTGTAAAGGTATATTAAGTCCACTTAAAAATATTCTTCATGGGATAACCAATGTAGATTACTTAGATTACAAACTATTATATTAATACCTCCAACAATTGTTCATCATCATATATTAACATCTCATTGTTTAAGAAATTAAGGTAACATAATTGCACTATATATAATTTAGAAGGTTTGATTTATTTTAATTTCTAATTGGTTATTAGAAAAACAAAAACTATGAAGGTATTATAAAATATGTTTTCAAAAAAGAACTTCACCAGTATTTAGAAAAAAAGATAAGGAAAGACACATGTGATGTATAACAAGAAAATGTAGAATGTATTAATTAAAAAGGTGGCAGATGACTTTGCAGACGACGCCAAAAAAAAAAAAAAATGAAACTTAAGACCTTGCAATTGTTACATATAAAATTAAAATAATTTCTAATTAATGTTTGGATGCAATATAATGTTATTTAATATATAATGCTTCTTTCTCTTATCATTGACGATACTGTTTTGACCAGTTTATCCAATATATATGAAATCGCAGTCTTAACATTCCAATAGGATACTTTATTAGACATTAAATCTGGTTTATGTGTATTTTTATTCACTACTAGTTTCTTTAAAACTTAAATTATTTACTAACTTCATATGGGTTATTAATAATTCTCCATCCAAGATTAACAGATAGGATTCGAAACAAACATATAGTCCCTTAAAATATCACTATAAACTGGTCAGAAATTTACAAGTATTATTATTAAAAGTAACAAATAACAAGAGTAATAATAAATAAATATATATAATAGTGACAAATAAAATATCATTACTTTCTTTTAACTTCTAGTGCAACACGTACTTTTGTCAGAGAAGCTAATAACATGTCATCGACTCTTGAATACTTAGCAATTTTCTAGCATTTCACCTGTAACCGGTAATGCAGTAGACACGCTATCTTCTATTGTTGAGTACTAAATCAATTAAGCTCTAAAAAATCAACAATTGCCTTGCATGTTTGTATAAGATTAAAAAAAAGAGGCGACTAAAAATGAAGAGGAAACCGATTAACAAGCAAAGGAGTTCATTGTTCCTGATTAAGCGTCGTTCCCATGTAATTTTCCCATTCTTTGTACCGAAGCCAATATAATCGGAATATTTTTATCTTCGGCGGCCAATAGTGCACGCCCCCCTGCCCTCCCACACTCCACTCTTCACTCTCCTCTTCCTCGGTACCCGATAATTAAGTCTCTCCTGTAAATACACTCCGGCCTCCTCTCTCTCCCGAGTGTCCATCACCATCAGAACAGAAATAAGAGAGCAGTCAAGCAAATAATTCGCAACATAATAGACAGCCAACAAGAACAAAGAAAAACAGCCGGGGAATTATTTTGCTTTATTTCGGGCGATATCAGTATTAAGTTGGACGGATGAAAGGGGGAAAGAGGAAGGAGCGCCGGGCGAGGAAATTTACAAGATATAATTATAAAAGTATTTAAGAGAGTTTCGTATTATACTACGAAAAAAGAGAAATGTAATGTAAGTACAAAGGATTTAATAATGATAAATATAATAAATTCGTTTAAAATAATGTATTTACATAAAATAAAAAAATTTGAATTGCATTTTTTTTTATTACAAAGGTTTCATTTTCTATTTGGGGAATGGACGATTCATCTAATAACTAATGTTCCTAACGTAAAGTTCAATAATTTGTCAAAGTGGAGTAACTCCCAAGATTTTGATGTTCATGAGTTATTTTTGTTTTTTATAGTTACATAAAAAATTGTTGGTTAAAAAATGGATTTAGGTTGTAAACATTTCCGTACGATTATTTTTTTACCATTTTCTATGTACATGTGTGCATTAATGAACTATTTTCGCCCATGAAGCACTATCAAAAACCATTATATCTCAATGGTTTATAGATTCAATTATAGCCATAGTTCTAGTGATAAATTTATTTATTTATTTATTTATGCAACATGCTTACACAATTCTTCGTAAATAAAACATAATTCTATGAGTATTCACGAGAATTTTGAACGCACATGGAAAGACTTGAGCTCATAACTATAGGGTCCGCCAATAAGGGCGCGTGAACTTTAAAATTGAATAAAACAAGTTGTGTGTGAGGTAGAAACGAAATTTATTTTTCATTCTAAAGGGTATTCGACCCCATTAAGTATGGAAGATAACATCGTTCAAATGACCACCGCGGCTCCGTTTGGTAGCCCGGATCCGGGAGGTCCAACTTTCGATGACTCTGGAGCACATATCGGCCTTAATTTGAGCGATGGCGTTGCGTATGTTGACTTTGAGGTCATCGGTGTTTAGAGGCTTGTTGGCGTAGACCAGCGACTTGAGATAGCCCCAGAGAAAAAAGTCTAAAGGCGTTAAATCGCACGATCTCGGTGGCCAGTTGATATCGCCTCCGCGCGAGATGACCATGTCCGGAAATCGCTCGTGCAGAATGTCCATTGTGGCATGGGCTGTGTGGCACTTGGCGCCGTCCTGCTGGAACCACATGTCGTCCGTGTCCATATCATCCAGTTTAGGCCAAAAGAAGTTGGTTATCATCGACCTGTAGCGCTCCCCATTGACGGTTATGGCCGCCCCAGCTTCGTTCTCGAAAAAGTACGGACCGATGATGCCGCCGGCCCAAAATCCACACCAAACAGTGACTTTCTGGGGATGCATTGCCACTTGGTGGACCTCGTGTGGGTTGTTCTCACTCCAAATGCGGCAATTTTGCTTGTTCACATACCCGTTCATCCAGAAATGAGCCTCGTCGCTGAAGATGATTTTTCGGCCAAAATGGGGGTCTGCTTCCAACTGCTCCAGAGCCCAGTCAGCGAACGCCCGACGCTGTCTGTGGTCGTTTATCTTGAGCTCCTGGGTCAATTGGATTTTGTACGGGATGCAGACCCAAATCCAGATGCAAAATTCTGCGAGTTGATGTCTCCGAAAGGCCAAGTTCCTGTGCACGACAAAAAATGGACTGCCTCGGGTTCTCGCGCACACTCTCACGGACAGCAGCGATATTTTCGTTCGATCGGGCGTTTCGTCGACGTGTCAGTGTTGGCTGGTTGTTTACTGAACCAGTCGACTCGAATTTGCCCACCAATCGACGGATAGTCGACTCTACAGGCCGATCATCTCGACCGTAAAATGGGCGAAGTGCGCGGAACGTTGCTCGAACTGATGACCCATTTTCGTAAAACAATTTAATAATTTGCACGTGCTGCTCGACACTCAAACTTGCCATGGTGATTTGGGGTTATATACTGAACAAATGACAGCAACTTTGACAGCTCTACCTCGAACAACATGGCCGCACCCTTCCGGCAAACTTCGCGCGTCCCTATTGGCGGACCCTTTAGATGATCTCAATTAATTCCGTTGAAGATGTGCCCACTGAAGCTCTGCTTAATGATTTTCATCATTTAATTTGCCAAATATGGCTTTTACATCTTCAAAAGGAGAACTTTATTATACTCATTGGTCGGCCAAAATCGGTTGTTATTTCATTGCAACATTATCATTTGACTTATTCTGAGATTGGCAAAACCTTGGATATTAGCAGGACCAGCACATATTCAATAATGCATGAACATTTGGTTGTCAAAAAATGTTTCTCCATCAATTGCTAAAATAAGGCAAGTGTCGATTATTTGAAAGAAATGATCAAGACTTGTGATTTCGGTGCTTCAAAATACGTTTATGATGATAGGTGAAAAAATGTGAATATATCCCTATGAGCACGATAGTAAACAGCAGTCGACTGTTTCAAGATGAGCCGTATCCAACAAAAGTTATTTATGCACTTCGAAGCAAATGGTTGCCCGTTTTTTGGAAAAACTGTACCATTAGATGGTCAATTCTTAATGGTACTTTGAATTTTTATTTGCAGAATTCTTCTTCTTTTCATCTTTCTCAACCAAGACAACGCGAGCTCTTTTACCCAATGACTTTTTATTCCCGTAAATAAAAAATAAATGACTGGATCAATGTTTTTCGACGTTTTATTAATTCAATCACTGTAATCTTAAAATGTGTAAAATAAGTTGTATTATAAACTGAAGATTAATGCTGTGGTTTCTGAATATTAAGTACATGCGACGTCAGGTGTACCCCAAGACTCGCATTTGGGTCCACTATAATTTCTCAATTTTATGATAATAATATGCATTGTTTTTGCTCTACAATTGTTATTTTTTAGAAAATTTTTAACTACGTTTTAAATAATTCTTTTATTTTTTAGCGTTTTAATGGTTGTATTAATAATATTTTAAATATTTTAAAAGCATTGTTAGATATTTAAAACTGTATTTTTTTAATTGTCAGGGTTTTGAAGTATTTTAAAATATAATAATGGAAAACATTTAAAAAAAAATAGAAAAACATAGTTTAATCAATACTCAATAATTTAAACAAATTTTAAGCTTTTAATATTTTTTACCGATTATTTTTACTTTTCAATTTATTATTTTTAAAATAATGCAGTCTACTTTTTAGTAATGTTTCATTTTTTTATCTTTCTGTTGTTTTTGTTTTAATTGTTTTTTTATATAGTTTTCAACAGTTTATTCTTATTTCTTAGTTAATTTTCAACTGCTGTTTATTATTATTTTAAATAAAATTTCTGTTTTTAATAGCTTAAAAATTTGTGATCTATAATTAATTTTCTAAAAATATTATCCTGTGTTTAGTGGATTTATTTTTAATATCAAGAATATTTGCACCTGTTCTTAAAGACATTTTCAATTTGTTTTAATATTTTCAACTGTTCAAAAAGCATCAAATTTGTATTTTAATGTTTTAGGAATTTGTACAAGTTTTTTTGTGTTGCTAATTCTGGGTGTATTTAAGAAAATTTCAAATGAATTTTAATATAGCCTTAGTCATTCTCTTAGCAAATTTGTTTTTCTTCCTCATATTAATAACATATATTTTTGTTAGTTTCTCCTTTCAAAATTTATCTCAAATGTTTTAATAACTTGTAAAAGTTTTTTAAATATCAAAAATATTTGCATCTATTATTCAACACATTTTTAATTTGTTCAAAAAGTTTTAAATTTGTATTTTAACTTTTAAGGAATCTTAACCATCTTTTTTGTTAAATATTGGTGGTTTGAAAAAGTGTTTGAAACAGCTGAAATGTTTCTTTTAAAATAAATAATCGTCAACCATATAGAAAATTAATTTTAACTATAAATTATTTTTCTATATGATTTTCGATTATTTATTTTTCACAGAAAATTTTAAATTGTTTTTCTATTTTTTTTTTGTGAATAATATATTTTTTTCTCTTTTAAACAATTTATTTACATTTTAATTTCTATTTTCAAATTTAGTAAATTTATAAAGTTATTAATTGCAGTGGAAATCAAATGTCTTTTTCTTTAAACTCATTTTAACTTTTTTTAGCTATATTTTTTCTGGTTTTTTTCAAGAATGTCAACCTTATTTAGATATTGTTTTCCAAATTATTTTATTTTTTAACTGATAATTCTTTATCTTTGTAAATTAAAAAAATTAACTATTTATTTCCTCAAGTTGTTTTTTAATTGCATTTAAGGAGCTTTTAGTTGTTTTGTTTGTCTAAAATATTTTTAGAGATTTTTTTTTTTTTTAAAAGCTTTTAACTATTTTTTCTTGGATTCTTTTTTAATCTACATTTATTATTTAAATGTAATTATACATTTGTAAGTACTGTTAGTTTTAAAATTTTTAATTTAATTTGACTACAGCTTTCCGCGAGTAATCTGTAGATTTTATGTGTATTAACAAGTAAAGAACATAATTAACCAAGATCGTCGTAGATAATTTATTGATTTCTGTTTACTCTACCGCGAGCCAAAATCGTGACCAAACGGATGAAGATGTTCAAAGTATCCATGTAGATGGAAAAGGCTGCATTAATTGGATAATATTATCCAACTCGATACATATCTGGAAATTTTGGATGTCTTTCTGCTTGGTAGATTATTATTTGGATGACTTATAGAAGGAAAGCAGAATATAATGAGATTGAGTGTAATCCAGCTCCCAGGGCTGTTGTAAATGATAAAAAAGCGCTGCATATAGATGAAGTAAACACAACCCCAAGACCCATTGCCAAAAGTCGACCCATCTTTCACTAGATGTCCATACAGAAATAGCACTAAGATCACCAATAATACCAGCAGTGTACAATGCAAGTGTGGTGAGAATTTTGCCTTCGACAAAGCACAAATTAGCTAGCAATGCTACTATTGTACCAGCATGTAGAATCCAGGCCATTTGTTTTGATACAAAGCCTTTTTTTATATTCAATGAACTGGTAAAGAATGCCAGTGCACATGATGGCGGCTATTAATAAGAAGATGTTTATTGAACCATTAGCTGTAACCATACGCAAAATGGCTGGTGATCTAAAACTAGCCGTTGTTGCAGTAGGCGTAATTGGTACAGATCTTCCAAAATATAAATATGTTGTTTGTTCTTCATTTTTTGCGCTACAGTATTTCGTTTTTATTAACTCGGAAAGTCGCTAGGGCAACCTATTATTAAAAAAATGGGCTTAGATAGGTCATCATCATCATCATTATCAATTAGCCCTTTGCATCCACTGCTCAAGATAGAGGACATAGGTGGATATCTGCCCACTGTCCTCTATCTTGAGCACTACGCATCCAGTTTGTGGTTATTATTTTGATATCGTCTGTAGAATGCACTGATTAAAAACTTTTCGTTTTAGACAAATTAGGAGATCACTTTTAAACACATCTCCAAGTCTACCATATGCAGCCCAAGCGAGCGTAATTCTTCTGTTTAATTTGCATGCTTGGTTGTCTCTCGAGATACGTATTTCATGACCGAGATATGTGTGCTGGTAGAGCTCCACCTCACAGTCACCAGTAGTAATATTTCCACCAGGGACCAGATTTGTCATAAATTTTGTTTTTGAACCCGACCTGGGCACATACTTCCTGAAGATCTTTCAGCATTTTCCTGATATCTTGTAGGTGGTCGGATGTAAAACTATTTCATCCGCGAAACGCAGATTTGTTAGGTTTAGACCATCTATATTTAAACCCTTTCCTCTCCATTCGAGCATCTCGAAGACGTAGTATCACCCTGTCGTACTCCTCTACCTATTCTTATGGTGGTAGTCAACACGGCATTTTTGCAAGTACAAGACTGCATTCAGCGGAACGGTGTCAAAGGCCTTGTGGAATTCTACAAAGGCAACGACAAGCGGTCCATTGTATTCAATTGATTTTTCAATCACAGTTTTGATGCTTTGAAGATAGTCATTAGGTTCTGCAGAGGTTTTGGAACCCTGCGGGACCCGCCCTATTCCATTGGTTGATAAAAATCTAATTTGTTTTTCAGTCGTGGGGTAATAATTCTCATGAAGAGTTTATAAAGGTGACCAAGTAAGCTTATTCATCGATAGTTTTCCAGTTCGGCTGGATCAAGATCAAGATGGCGTACCACTTGTCTGCTTTTAAAAAGACAGAGATTCAAAAGTTTTGCTATTTTCTTTAGTAAATAGTTACCACCTCTCTTAATTGCATTAATAACCACGCAGTCCTCTCCAGGGGCCTTATTGATTTTTCTTTTCCTCAGTGCTAGGTTTATTTCATCCAGAGTAATATCAGGCAGTGATTCTGACTCTTGATCAACGATGCCTTTTTTACGTGTCAATATCTCTGCTTCTGTTTCTGAGTCTAAATTTACTTCATTGTGGCTTTTACATAATAGGTGGTAAAAGTTCTCAACTATTTTTCGAGTACCTTCCCGGTTTGTTGTAATATATCCCTGTGTGTTCTTAACTTTCGACATTTGCCTTTTTTCGCCTTCTAAGTAATACCTTCATGCTTTTATTGTTTTCTATTGTTTGTTCAACATTCTCTTGGTTGCATGTTTTAATATCACGACTTATAGCGTTTAATATTTCCCTTTTAATCGGTCTTAGCTGCTCATCAGTAGTTAGTTCCTCACTTCTCATGTCTCTTCTTGGATTTTCCGCATAGTAGCTTCCTTTAATTTCGATTCTTTCTTGGGTGTTAGGCAGTATATGTTTTAGCTCTCTAGCAGGGCAGTAGTGATGGTCTCATTTAAGACATTGATGTTCTCTTCCTCTTCAGTACCAGCCAGCTTACTCATGATGCATTGCTGGAAACCATCTATGTCCGCTGGGCTCTTCCGTGGTCTGTTCTTGCCGGTCTTTTTGATCAGCTTATGCCGTTCCTTACCGATGTCAATCATGAATTTGACTCCTACAATCCTGTGGTCACTTCTGGTGGCTACCTTGTTCAGTACTGTCACGTCTTTAACTAAGTATCTTTTGAAACTATTTCATTTTTTGTTCGTCCATCCGGGATTTTCTGTGTCCATTTCCTATTTGGTTTCTTAGAGAAGAAGCTATTCATCTCGAATAAGTTGGTTTGCAACGGGAAACCAAACATTGTTTCGCCCCTATCATTCCTTCCTTCCAGTCCATGGTTTCCCAGTGAAAACTCAGCAGCGTCCGACCTTGTTCCCACTTTGGAATTAAAATCACCACATAGGATAGTATAATTTGCCTGCTGATCTCGAAGAGCATCTCTTATGTCGTCATAAAACATATCCACTTCTTCGTCAGTATGATTTGATGTAGGCGCGTAAGCTTGTATAATTTTGATATTATATCTGGTGTTGAGTTTGTGGAAAGTCATATTACTCTTCTACAGATTTTCTTCAGAGACATAATGTTTGTTTGGTGGCGCTTATGTATCAGAAAGCAAGTTTCTCCCACTGAGCTATTGTCATCATCCACGTAATAGAAACTGTGTTCAGACTTCATCCAGTAATGAGCTGTTCCCCACGCCTTCTAACTTCACTAAGACCCAGTCAAGTTCAGTTAACCTTTCTTCCGACGATAGTGACCGTGCATTGTATTGCGATGTACATAGTTTTATTATTTTTACATTTCAATGGTTTCTTCGCCAGATAAATGTCCCCCTAGAATCCATGGAACAGAGTGATTGAACATCAGTGCGAGATTCTGAAGATAGTCTTCTACCCGCCTGGGGTAATTGAGTTTTTGTACCTTGCATTTCCGTTTTTAAGGGGTATTTAGCCATAAAACATCACTCTGGCTAGATTTTAATGAGTGTGTGTTTCAGCCGCACAATCTGGGTCAGACACTGTTTACCGCTGTTTGGGTTCTACAACTGCTGGAGAAACGATATAATATAGAGATTTATCTTCTCATCACATAGCAAGGCGTTTATATTGCCTGTAATTTTTGCTGAAGAGTTTGAAGTGTCTGCGGAAAATGTTTTGAGGAACTTCTCCCCATAATGTCCCGTATATATTTAATGGGCGAAAGATCAAGCGATTGCGATAACCATGGCAAAATATTAACATTATATTCCGCAAATTGGTCCATAGAAACTCTTATAATTTGAGGTCGGGCATTATTTTGTTGAAAATATGGGTCTTCCAACTGCTGAAGAAACAGAATAATATATTCTAGAACCTCCTCCACGTATTGCTAGGCGTTTATATTAACCATATAAATATTTAACCTATAATCCTTACAGTTTATTACAAAACGCCACTCTAAGTTCCAATATAGTCACAATCTACAACACACCAAACGTTGTTGGTGATGTTAAGTCGTTAGTAACAACTAAACATGTGAACTATAGGATTGCAAACCAAAGGCTTTGTTTATGCAGTAAACCATTCGAAGGGCTTTTGATAACTTGATAATTTTGGTTAACTTACCATAGAGCAACAATTGATCTGGTACGGGAGAATCAGTTGCCATAAGTTGAATATGGCGGTTCCTCATTTGTCCTTTTTTATCTCTTTGTTCCCTTCCCCTTTAGCGACATTCCTGATCATCTCTAGTCCATTCCTGATAACAGCACATAATATTGGTTTTGGTTAAGGATAAGTAATTTTTCTAATCGAAAACGGCAAAGAACCGGACACAATTTCGCAAAATATGCACCTAATTGGAAGAAACTGAAGGCTTTTCAAATAGGTTTTTATCACTTGATCCATATTAATAAAATTTTAATCAATTCCTACATTTTAGTAGTTAAAGGTTTGTGCCAAATTTAATCAAAAATTTCCTACCCCTTTTGGCATTGCAATTTCTATGTAATTGGTATTCTCTGAGTATTCTTAATCGAACAACGAGATGCCTAAAACTTCTTCAAAGTGAATACAACATGTTATGGTAATTATTGGGACATTATTGAGGTTTTGACATCTCATTTTGTCTTTGAAAATCAATATTGCAGAAAGCTATTGAAACTACATAGAGATATAGATGTAATATGGGTGGCACCGCGACATTTGCAGATCAATGTGTATCCCTACTCAGATGACCAACTCTTTGCTTTGCTCTTTGATTAGTCCTATTAACCCTGTCAGAGGGATTATAGCTCTCCGCGCTTTGTTTAGTAGTGCCCAGCTTTTGAAGTCTAATCCTTGCTAGGCCCTCGCAATGGCATAGGATGTGGAACGAGCCCTCTTCTTCCTCTAGGTAGAATCTGCATGGTGCTTCTTCCAGCAGGCCTATGTTGCTCATATATTGAGACTAAGACGCTTTATTTTGATAGATTAAATTAGTTGAATATTAACGATACGAATGTGTAAATTAATTATTTCAAAAGAAATCGTTAAAAAAACTCATTCTCTCGATTATCAAACAACAAAAAACATAATACATAACAATTAATACACGTGTTTGTGAGGCTTAAATAGGTGACTTGTGTAAATAAGTGTAGTATAGTTGACCGAAAAGGGGAAGATATTTGCTTAAAATCGCTATACGTTGCTAAAATACTAAACGTTTTAATGACGACCATTTAGAATTGACATTATGATTGACACAATGCAAACAAACCAATTCGCCGATCAATTTGACGATCTGACGGCGTGAAAGAGCAGGTACATATGTAATAACATTACACTTCCTGCCGGCGTTATAGAAACGTTTTGATTGGCATTTGTGAAAATTGGCGAAGCGCAGTTGGAATATTTATGATGAAAGAGCGCTGCCGATTGTGATTGTGAATATACGACTGGGTGTGCGGCAATCAATTGAATTTTATTAGTGACGTGCCCATCTACTGTTCCACGGACGCAGGCACATATCTATTCTCTCATTGTGAATATAAAATTAGAAATCAAAATTATAATCGGTTTTTTTTTTTATATAAAAAGAACGGACCGGATATCCCTGCACATTCATATGCCGGAACGGTAAACTGTTCCGTTCCATATCGATGCGCCGCGATCATCCAAACACAAGGCCGTTTTGTCAGGTGTATATTATTGTCGGATTGATGCCTCCCGGCAATTGTCCGTGATATGATAATTTGTTTTAATAATAATCATATTAAATAGTCATATGTAACCGAGCCGTAATCGTCACAATCCGATGCTTTTTAGATCCACGCTCGAGATACACACCGTTCCACTGGCAACAGCTATCATGACACGCTATGGCTTTGTTCTTACCCGTTGTTAGTGTTGTACCGTTGTACCGTCTGTGTGCTTGCCCAGAACTCCATCAGGTTGGATTCGTTCTGGGGAAACAATGATGTTTCAATTGAAATTTGAAAATTATTTATAAGTTAATTATAGCTCCTATAGTTTAATCATTATAGACAGAGGTATATTGTTTACCTTATTATAATCAGAAACTTAATGTCAAGATTAAATATTCGCTCAATGGTATATTTTATGTGGAATCAATTATACAACACTTTTTATTTTGTTTTTGGAAGGATTGTTTAATAGCTACCCTTTATTAGATGTTTAAATTAAAACCACCTAGATGAGCAACAATTTCAAAAAGATAAAAAAGGGAAAGATGAGTAGCATTTTAACTACTATTAATATAAACAGTTATACATACATATAAAAATGAGAAATAACATTAAGAAATTGTCCCGCAATATTACCTTTGTTAAGTAAAGTAAATATTTCGTAAGGCTTCTCCGACCTGTCTTCACGATTTTTGCAGCTCCATAAATAAATTTGATTGACAAGTCTTGTTCATCATTTATAAATATCACAGTGACATAAAACAAATACATTAAAAGAGATCTACAAGTATTTGACCAAGACTCGCCAGAAATGGCACAGATATTGCCTAATAATAAGTATTATTGCCAGATACCAAGTATAATGGATCAAATGTAAGAACTCATGAAGTCGTGAACACTATCTTCAAGATTTATGCTTCCAATTTTATGGCAAATAGCCATATTTGCAAATAATTTGATCATCATCATTAGTTTTTTCATGGGCAACTGTCCCAAGAAGAATAAGTGAGAATGGAAGAACACTTATTTTGTGAATTTAATTCTTTCCAAATTAAAAAAATAAATCATGTATAATATTGGAATCTTTTTGTTAGCATGTTGGATAATATAATTAATACCTAATAACTTGTGCTGCTCCAGAAAATTCTTCGACCTTCTAAATGTATCCTTCGAAATAACTACATATTATATTATCCTTCAAAAAGAGATCATACTTCTTATAAGTTCACTATCATGCAATTTAGCATTATTTGAATAGAGACTAATACCTTTGCGGTTAATTCTGGTTAAATTTATTGGAAAAATATTCCAGTAGTAATAAACGTAACTTGAATCAAAAAAAGATCATCATCATAATTTTATCTAGCTTCAGACGTTGTAGATTCAAGCATATTAAAGATAATAATGTTATCACTCCTTCCATCTACGATGACCTCCAAATTTATATCTATATCATCCACCAAAATTTGCTTAATATTTTCTATTCTATATAAACATTTTTAAACGCTTTTTTTCGTTGATTGTTTAAGAACTTATAAAAGAGAATTGATTAAATTTGTGATGATTGTTCTTCACTGAAAGCGTCCGATGAAATCCAATTTGTATTCTGATTTTTGCGATTTTTACTGTAATAATGTGAATAAGGCTCGTTAAACCCTTTCATATTCTACTTGATTATTTTCTTTATAACTACTGAAAGTTAACATCTCAAAAATATCCTCTTATATTGTATTAGCAGCCAATACATTTTGACTTTTAAGTAGTGCTTACATAATTAAAATATTTGATATTTAATTAATATATTTTCAATAATTAGGACAAAAATTCCGTCTTACAAACATCACGAGAGCTACTTTACGCGAATCATTTCTATTATTTTGTTTTTGATACAAATATTATAAACATATAATTTACAAAAAAGTCGAGAAAATGAAAGAAATTCCATTCGCATTATTCAAAAGGTAAATTGTTTACTCAAGAGCAAAATTAGGAACAAATACAAGTAATGAACCTAACGTTACCATCAAGTACTGTACTTCGAGAATATATGGACTGGTACCTCATAACAGACTTTCTTAGACAGCCGGGATATTTTCAAGTTGAGTTAAGGGGTTTCAAACAAAACGCAATAAAAAAAAAAAACTTGTAAACAAGCAATAGTTACCAAAACCGCTCGCATGCAAGGTATTTTCCAAAAAGTTTTATAGATACTAGAAAGCCGATTGCGCCGTCTTAATCGTCGCCGCCGGTACTAGTGAATTCGAAGCAGATATTTCCAAGAACGGACAGACCCGTGAGCACGCTCTTTTGGCTTTCACTCTGTGTGAAACAACTAATGGTTAGTGTGAACAAGAAGGATTTTACTGAACCACCATACAGTGAGGCCCGTTTCGAGGAAATCAAGAAACAAGTATCGAACTACATTAAGAAGATCAGTTATAACCCTGCTTCTGTTGCTTTGGTACCAATTTCTGGATGGCACGGAGACAACATGTTGGAACAGTCTACCAAGATGACATGGTTCAAGGGATGGAAAGTAGAACGTAAGGAGGGCAGGGCTGGCGGAAAGTGCTTGATCGATGCTTTGGATGCTATCTTTCCACCCAGTCGTCCAACTAAAAAACCACTACGTCTTCCACTTCAGGACGTTTACAAAATTGGAGGTATTTGAACAGTATCAGTTGGTTGTATTGAAACTAGTGTATTGAAGCCCAGTATGGTCGTCATTTTCGCCTCAGCTGAAGTAAAGTCCGTTGAAATGCATCACGAAGCCCTTAAGGAGGCCGACTCCGGAGACAATGCTGCTGATATTATCGCACAAGTCATCGTGCTCAACCACCCTAGTCTAAAGGGTACACACCTGATTTGGATTGTCACACAGCTCACATTGCTTACAAATTTGCCGAGATTAAGTAGATGGTTGGCAGACGTACCGGCAAATCTACTGAAGATAATCCTAAAGCAATCAAATCTGGTGATGCTGCTATTGCCACGTTGGTTCCATCCAAGTCTATGTGTGTCGAATCATTCCAGGAACTCCTGCCTCTTGGTCGTTTCGCTGTCCATGACATGAGGCAAACTGCAGCCGTTGGAGCCATTAAGGCTGTCACCTTCAAAGATCCATCTTCTGGAAAAGTAACGAAAGCCCAAAAGAAGAAGTAGTCACTTCTACTTTACATTTCGTTATTTTTTTACATATAAATATATAGTACTATATGATAATTATATCACATTCCACAAATATATATATTACGGAATTTTAAATTTTATTTAATGACTCAAAGAATATCGTAATTTTGACTTTTGCCAATAAAAAAAAGGTGGATAGATATAATATATTCTTTATCACTCTTTATATCTTTGTTCTTCTTACTTATAATACATTTACATAATATTTACATAATAGCAAAATAATACTAAATTGTGAAGAAAGTGTTAGTGTTTGTTTTCTATGGTTCTCGTGTTTCTACATATCTAGGTAAAGATATGGAATGATAACTGTAAAATATTAAATGAATACTTACAATCAACTTTAAAAAGAAAATGCAAGACAGAAGAAATTTCCAACATGGAAAGGGATATCTGCTGCCTCAAAATCATGCTAGAAGATTCTTCAGTTGAAGAACATACTTGATTGTGAACTCCTGTCATCCTTGTTTGATCAAATATTTTAGATTTTTTCAAATCAATTTTCAAAACAAAACAAATAATTCCTAATTTTTGAAATATCTAAATAGTTCTATATATTTCTCGATCATCGATGAGTAAACGAATACATTAAATTTACTTAATACAAATGTTGCCTAATATTTAAGCTCATTATCTCACAATATCTCGATTATATAAAATTAACACATCTTTTGGTAATATCTGGCGAATAAAACAATTTAAAACATTTTTCATACAAACGAAAATTCGTTTGCTTATCCTACTGTGTCCATTTATTTGATCGATAACTTTGATCAGAAGGAGCAACAGCATTGGTTCAATTTAAGTTCAGAAAATACAGTAGACTCTTGAAACAAACTTATAAAACGTCAAAATGCTTATAATTATTCTGAGGTACTACTTGAGCTCGTAATTGATCCCCTTAACCAACTGCATCTGGTTCAGTTCAAATTCATTACAAATACAAATATAGATATAAGCAAGGAATAACAGAATGATAATGATGAATCTAATTGTTGAATACTTTTAACGACTTCAATAGCAATAGTAGCAATGGTAGGTAAGTTTTCAACATTTGAAACATTTACAAGAGTGTTAACACCATGAACAGTTCTAATAGATGTCTACATTATGTTAAAGAATGCTGTCGACATTAGGAGTTGTCTATTAAAATAGAATATTCTGAAACCCAAAGACTGCATTATATTCTCAGACACTTAGCTTCATTAACACAAACGTTAACTGGACTTTCTGTAATTTTCATAGATCAATAAAAAACTGAATATTACCAACTAATTATGACCCCGACCATCAACACCTACCTATCAAAACTTATAAAAAGTGCCTCACTAGCGACCAATTCTAGGTTCTACCACTTAAAAATGAATGATGGTTATTTAACTAAAGATTTTATTGAAATACATAGCCAAGTTTTATTAAGTTGAAAACTTTGTGGCTTTGGCTGAAAAGTAGCCCTGAATTTAAGATTAGCGATACGTCCCAGCTAATCTAAACCGCCCTACCTTTACTGCGCTTTGGTAACAACGACCCCCAGCGGGTAATGCAAGCAGCTGCTCTCTTCCTTCTGAGTATCACTAATATTGAACATCCCCCCAACTTTATCTTGCTACTGTCCATCCTAGAATTCCTGCAAATAGCTCCTACTATTAAATATAAAGACTAATACGGGAGGTTGTCATGTGTGCAATCGCAATCGCCTTACTAATTAAACCGTGAAAGATTTTCGGGAACAGACTCCAAATATAGAGGCTTTTAAAGTTAGATTCTTGTCCAGCATACATGAGTTTTCAAGAACCTATCCTTTGAATTTTAAAAAGCTTTTGTTTATGGCTTTAAACCCGACAATTAAACATGGTTTATTATTAATTTCCTCATATGTAACATATACTGATGCCAACAAGTCGTTTATCATATTTTTCCTGAATGTACTAAGTATTTTCCAACAATTAGTAAAGCAGTATGTTGAAGTTTTTTTGGAAGTTACAGTAAGGGACCAAAACAGGGAACCATTTGCCAGATTGGTTAAACTCCCGCAGATATTTCAGCGAGTTATGGAAGCTTAAGGCTCTTCTAACAAGAACTTTCTTTCTGGTATACTTGACTTGTTCTTAAAGAATGTGTGTCCAAATATAATAACAAAAGCTAATGAGCATTCTGATGTCAATTTTCGCTACTTAAACTACTACATATAGTATACTATGAATCATTGGTATCACTTCTACGTGCCTCAGATACGACTAGGAAATTCACCAGGGTGACATTGAACCGTGCCCTGATAGCCCACAGCAGCTTCAACAAATTTTATCCATTCTCCAATTATTTGGAGTCTCTTTTACAGCCAGATAATAATACATTCCGTACCAGCTTAGAGGCACTGGAAAACTTGAATTGAATTTAAAATAATGTTGATTGATTTCAATTGTCATTGATTTTTTATATTTTATAAAATTCAGGAGAGTATGCCCGTCTAAAAAATGATTTCATAAAACAAAATATTTATTATAGTTTTAAAGCTTCTTTAAGAATTTCTAATTATCAACGTTCATGCTTTTATACTTCTCTTGGCATCGATGAGAAAATGGCAACCATTAAAATTAACTTCAACTTTATGAATATATTACTTTTACAAAATTTCGGGATCGAAACGAAACTTCAGAATATAGTGAAATGAAACAACACAGTTGAAAAGGTTTTTTGATCTTTGCTAACTGCAACATGTTCACTGCAAATGGTTTAGATTGTTTTAATTTTTACATATGCACCTTACATTTTATACAGACAATGCAAAAGTTTCTGGTCTACGATTAAGATGTACTAACATGATTTTATTTTATCAATTGTACAATATTTTACCTCTTAACATTTTCTCTATTTTTTCTCTCTCTCTGGCGGTAGAGGAAGCAATTTAATATTTTTAAATGTTTGGGTTTCTTTTACTTTATATAAATAGAACCTGAAGTACTAAATTATATTTTCTTCAATTAAATTCAAAAAAGGTAAAGATGCATTTTAATCCTCTGCTCTAATATACAGCGGTCATTCGGAAAGTAGTACCGTTTGGGGATGTAAAAGTAATTAGTATATGTTAACAAATACATATCTTAAACTACGTCTCCAAATAGTCACCTCGGAAGTTTAAACAATTTTTGTAACGCGTGACGAGTTTTTGTATCTCAGCTTCATATCTATCCCTCCAAGTGTATTGAGACACGTAATCTTTCTTTTCTGCCCAAAAGTCTTTCAGTTTTATAAACAGATGGTAGTCTGAAGGAGTATGGACTATACGGTGGATGATTGAAAGTTTATTCGTAATGACTGACGGCAATCATGATGGATGTTCTCTCTTCTTAATTTAATTTAATTTAAACTTTATTAACGGAAAGACCTATTACAGAGAAATAATAAATACAGTTAGATATAACGACAACAAAATAAACTTATCCTAGAGCTAGAGTAATTACAAATAAATATTAATTATTTACAATTAGATTAATTCTACGTAACCTCCTTTTGAAATTAATTAAATTAATAGTAAATTAATCAAAATTATGGTTCAGTTGTAGCTGGTTAGCCAACCGCATCATTCTTGATACAGCATTAAAATAACTATAGTTAGTAATAAAAAGTCCTTTACGTTGTAGAAAATTCACCAATAAATAGAAAAAACACGAAAATATTGTCGTAAAATCTACAACAAAAGAATCTTATTAAGACTACAAGAACAAATCACGTTTGAAACAACTACTTTTCTAGCTAATACTTCGACAGACATTGAATAATTTGGAACAAGAAATGAATTTAGGTTGATCAACCTTTCATTTTACAGAAAGAAATACGTTCAAACTAGTGTTGCTTTGATAGCCTTGCTATTTTGTAACACGCAAATTACTTTTGTATTATTCAATGTCTGTCGAAGTATTAGCTGGAGAAGTAGTTGTTTCAAAAGTGATTTGTTCTTGTAGTCTTAATAAGACTCATTTGTTGTAGATTTTACGAAAATATTTTCGTGTTTTTTCTATTTATTAACTATAGTTAGTCCTATGAAAAGGTAAACGAAATAATATATGATTTCTTGTACGACTTCCCTCAGGTTAATGCCAACATTTAAACAAAATTAATAGCTGGGCACAATTTATGTAATTATTTAGGATTTTGTACATTACACATAAATCTTGAAATATGCAGCGATATTCTAATTTTTGCAAGTTTAATAGAGATCATTCATTATAATTGACTGAGGAGGAAGGAATGCTTAATTTGTAGGCTATCGTACGTAAAAATTTCTGTTGCACTTTTTCTATTAGTGATTTCAGATAATATTGCGATGGACACCAAACGGACGATGCATATTCCACTAAAGAATGAACCAAAGAACAATACAGATATTTTAATGTGGAGATAGAAAATTGTGATCCTATTCTGACTATAAATCCCAACATTTTTAGAGCTCGATTAACAATATAACGTATGTGGACAGTAAATGACAGTTTGCTACTGAATATTACAACCAGATCATTTATTTCAGTAACAAGTTCAAGCTTGTTGTTGTCAATATAATAATCAGATAAATGCATGTTGTTACTACGAGGGAATGAGATGGTTTTGCACTTTTTGACATTCAGAGTTAAACGATTATCAGAGCACTATCTAGAGATGTTGTTCAAATTTTATTGAAGATTAACTGCATCCTTTTTCTTAAGTAAAAATTACAACAACAACGCTGAATAGAAGACTCATCAATAACATTTTAACTTTACATATCCTTCAACTAACGATGAATGTCCCAAGATCGCACTAATATAAGTCTAAACAACACAGTCAATACGAGACGTATCTTTGCACACAGAAAGCTAAACTGAACATACAGAGGCTACTTTATTCGCCAACGCTCCGCACGATGCAAACGGTTACTACTTCCCTGCTGTCCCTCAGATGTATGATTAATATTACGTAGTCCGTTATTTTCTTAAATTTTGATTTCCTTATACTAATGTAAATTAAACTGTCAAATATTTTACATCATTAATCTACGAGCGCAAATTTTAAAGTAAGAACCGCTGATACCATCCCATTCTAGTCATTTTTAACGCCATCTGTTAGTTAAAATTTGATTTGATATTTTCAATCATGTCTTGCTTAAATTCATCGGAAACTGATTAAAGAACAAAAATCCATGAAGAGACTTGTTAACAATTTTGAATAGGCTTTTCGATAGTTTTTGTATGTTCCAATTTTATTGTTCCAAAATACTAAAGCGAAACGCATTGCTTCTTTTATGTCTTTTTGTAACGTTACAGGTAAAAACGGGTGTTTCAATTACGATGAACTTAATAACATTTTCAATAGATTTTTTAAAATTTCTTGTATGATTTTACTAGCACATTTTTGAATTTTATAAAGATTTGTGCCAGATTGTTCCAAAAATGCTAAAGAGGGAAGCATTGATTCTTTTCTGTCTTTTTGGAACGAAGAAAAAAAGTGATGATCAATATGTGTAGTGCATAACAGAGAGTAAGCTAAGTGGCAGCACGCTCGTGGTTCAACAAAACCAAAAATATTCAGGGAGGCAGATTACAATATAATAAACGGGATAACAAAAGTCTTTTGGAACAACGGAGGATCATAAAGTTTATGCCTGTAGGAAAATGAAATGGCGACTTGTTAAACATTAAATAAGTATTTCATACAATACAGAAACGATGGTGAAGCTTACTTACTAGAGGAGTGTGTTGTCTCTATGATAATTTCCACTGATCCATGAATTCCATCAACCATTTAGAATAATATTGCTTATAGTCAAAAGAAAATATAAAGGATCGTTGTTTGCATTCACTATTAAACCAAATGGATCTTAATACTAAAATACCTTATAGATATAGTATAGAAATTATACATCCTTTGCTAAGATTTGAACTGTGTGAATTCTAACGGTGTGCAAAACGTGGCTCGTCTTTTAGTCCTGTTTGAGTGGTTTAACATTAGTAAAAATTAGTGATATTTGGATAACACAGTGTATTAATTATCCTCTACGTGGTGAGTAAATTTCATCGAAATCGAACTATTATTACACCGGCTACAAAATAATTTGAGTTTGTAAATTTCCACAAAATAGAATTGCCGTGGCGAGGCCACGTCAAATCAAATTGAACAAAAAACAGTGAATGAAATTTCACTCTTATTGATCGAATTTTATAAAAATTTGGGGTCACTGACTCATATCACATCGTATAATTTGATTCAATTAAGTTAATATTCCATTTTCTCTATTGTAACCCTATCCGCTGCCTATTCTTTTCTGTTTTTTTTAGTCACCACAACGGGCACTGTGGTGTGAAGAGTGGTATTCCTATTTTCCTTCCCTATTATAAATTAATTTTGATAATAAAATCAAATTTTATACATTCAATAATGTCTGCGAAACAAGACAAGAATAAATCATCACAGCAAGATATTAACTTATGTTCTGGCAGATGCGGAAGTAAAGTTGCTAATAAGACGAAATGCCCGGCATGCAACAAATTGTGTCACCCTGCATGTTTAAATAATCATGACTGTGAAATTACACTAAAAGACGTTATGTTAATAGTGAAAGAGCTAAAACAGACTGTGGAAACAGTCTCTTTTAAATGTGATCAGTTAGGCGCCGAAAATTTGGAATTAAAAAATATCTTAACCGAAATGAATTCTCTTAAGCAAGAAAACATTAAAATTAATAATACCATTGATGGGTTAATGACTAAAATTAAAGCCCTTGAAAATAAAAACAACTCAACTATCATTGAAAATAAACTGAATATTACTGAATACAACGAGATTTATGATGAGATTAATCAACGACAAAAACGTGCAAACTCTATAATTGTTTTTAATGCCCCTGAATCTACTAACCTGCAAGACGACGGAAATATTATTAACAATATTTTTAAAAATATGGTGGAAGTTGCTCCAGTACCAAACAATGTGTATAGACTTGGTGCGAAGGTTGGAAATCGAATAAGGCCAATTAAGGTTACATTCAGTAATCCTGCTGATGCGAAAAATATATTAAGGAATTCAAAGAAACTTCGTGAGACTGAAGAATTTAAGAATATCCAAATTAGGAATGACCGGACACCCAGGCAAATTCAGCACGAGAAAAATCTTCGCAGCGAACTAAAAAGAAGATCTGAAAATGGGGAAATCAACCTTAAAATTAAATACTTTAACGATGTTCCTAAAATAATCCAGGAAAACTAAGTACTTCCCAACACACATGTATTTCTGCATTTTATCAAAATGTTAGAGGATTATGTTCTAAAACAAATGTATTATATGATAACATATGCGCTAATGACTTTGATATTATCTGCCTAACCGAAACGTGGTTGCATAGTGGCATACTGATGTCTGAATTGTCTCCATCTAATTATACCGTTTATCGATGTGATCGTCAAAATCGTCGTGGTGGTGGTGTACTTATTTCTGTTAAAAGTTCATTTCAATCAGAACTATTTTTTTCTACAAATAATTTTAATATAGATATGCTAATTGTAAAAATATTATTAGGACATACTAATCTTTACCTGGTATGTATTTATATTCCTCCGTCATCTATTTCTTCTGAATACGAACACATTTTTGAAACAATTGAGCAAAATTTAAATTTAAGCGAACCTGTTGTTATTTTGGGTGACTTTAATTTGCCAACACTCCACGCATATAACTCTAGCAGCTTGGGATTGAATCAGCAACTAACCACTTATAATAATTTTATTCAATTTAATAATCTGGAACAACATAACACCGTATTAAATATGAATTCAAGACTACTAGACCTCATAATTTCTTCTTCTAAAGTTTGTTGTAATATTCAAAAGATATTATGTTTAGTAAAAGAAGATCCACATCATCCATCTTTGCACTGTGAATTAAACATCGTTGCTGATTCAACTTCTAAACTTACTCCAAATTCAGCATATCGTTCTTATGATTTTTCAAAAGCAGATCTTAGAATATTGTATCATGAGATTTCTTTAATAAACTGGAATGCTGTCTTACAAATAAATGAACCATCCAAAGCATGCTCTGTTTTTTATGAACTTCTTGTTAATGTCTTAAATAAATGTGTCCCACTACGTAATAGTAAGTTTCAAAATAAATTTCCACCATGGTTCAGTATTCCTCTAAGAAAGTTAATAAAAAATAAGAAAATTCAAAAAAGAATGCTAGTCGAATTCCAGGTAACATGACATATAGAGGAGATAATATTACCGATCCAAAAAAAATTGTTGACTGTTTTGCTACTTACTTTAGCAGTGTGTTCACAACTCCTGCTAGATCATGCGAGCAAGAGAATATTTCGTCCAATTTTCCTGTCTGTAATATTAGCCAGCTCAATGAAAATGACATTTCAGTTGCGGTACGTGAATTAAAAGGCAGTCACACCACGGGGCCTTATGGAATTCCGGCTTATATAGTTAAAGACTGTATACAATCTTTTGTGGGGCCTCTCAACCATATTTTTAATTTGATTATTTCAACAAGTATTATTCCTGATATCTGGAAGATAGGTAGAGTTACGCCTATTTTTAAAAGCGGTGATAAATCTGATATTTTAAATTATAGGCCAATTACTGTTATTAATAATTTCGCAAAATTATTTGAAATTGTAATGTTTAAAATAATGTACAATCATGTAAGCCCATTTATCACAACGAGACAACATGGTTTTATAAAGAAAAGGTCAATTGTTTCAAATTTGCTAAATTTTACCGAATTCGTCTCACAAAATCTAGATGATCGTAAACAAGTAGATGCAATATACATGGATTTCCTTAAAGCATTTGATTCGATTAATCATCAGATTATTGCTCAGAAACTCAGTTATTATGGCTTCACTAATAATACTGTATTACTAATGTGTTCATACCTTTGTAATAGGCAGCAGTATGTGCATTACGCAGGGTATAATTCATTTACGTACATTGCAACAAGCGGTGTTCCTCAGGGATCTAACCTTGGACCGCTGCTGTTTATAATTTTTATAAATGATATTTCTGTGAATCTCCAGTCTAATATACTTCTATATGCTGATGACTTGAAAATGTACAGTGATATAAATTCAGTTAATGACTGCATTGCGCTGCAAAATGATATAATTCGCATTCAGCAGTGGTGTAAGGTGAATAGCTTATTCTTAAATATCAATAAATGTAAATGTATTTCATTTTCACGAAAGAAGAATATTATTAAATATGATTATGCTCTGGATTCTATACTGTTTCAACGAGTTGATACTATTCGTGATCTAGGAGTTATTTATGATACTCAACTGACCTTTCGTGAGCATATTAATAATATTTGTAATAAAAGCACTCGAATGTTAGGATTTATACATCGTACATGTAAAGATTTTAAAAATATAGAGGTCATGAAAAAAATGTATTATGCATATGTTCGATCTAATCTTGAATTCGCTAGTATCATCTGGTCACCACATAATTATGTACATATAAATGGTATTGAAAAAATACAGAAAAAATTCCTCAAAATGCTATATTTTAAAAAGTATAATGAATATCCATCACTAACTATGTCATATCATGAACTTCTAGTTATGTTTGAAATTAAATCTTTACAGCATAGACGTAACAATTCAATGATATTATTTATACATGGCTTAATAAATTATTCGGTAGATGATCCAAACCTTGTTTTCATGCTTAATTTTCATGTACCAAGAGTTAGCACTCGATATAGTCAACTATTGAGACAAAATTATGCCAGCTCACTAACACATTACAACTCTCCTATGAATACAATGTTTAGGCTCTTTAACAGCGTACATTATACTGTTGATGTCTTTGTAGATTCCAGAAAAGAATTGTTGCGTAATATTCCAGATCTTTGTTAACCGTCTATATGTATTTGTGAAGGTTTATGTATATATGTTAGCTTATATTTATTTAACGCATTAGATTGATTAATTATGTTTTTGTTTTTTTTACGTAAAATTAGTTTTGCCAACCCTTAAGTTAATTTGTGCCTAATTTTTGATTTAAATTTTCACTTCGTATTTTTGTATTTATTATCTGTTAGAATTTGTATTTTTTATTATTGTATGTAACTTTCCCTGTAACTGGATACATGTATCTGTTGGGAAAATAAACTTATTATTATTATTATTATTATATATAGTATTTATAATTATAGTTATTAATAATATATTTAAAAAAATGTTAGCACCAACTTCATTAAAGTTAAAAAAAAATCAAAGCAAACAAATTGTAATCAAATGGTAAATAACCTTTATAACTTGTATAAAAATACTTTTATTTCATATATTTTAGGTTAATTTTTATTTTCTTAAATTTTAGTAAATGTCTGGTTTATTCATAGATCTTAGTTATTTTGCTACTTAGTAAGGCAATATCAAGCAATTACCATTTCTAGATAATTCTTTTGATTTTTTGTTATAATTTTCTATAATTAAAACTGCTAAATACAGTTATTTATAAAGGCGGAAAAGCTAATTAAAAATATCTAACCGTTATATTAGTGATTTTCTTACGAAGTAAACTTCATTCACACAGTTAATTGTATTCATGGAGATTTTTACGGTGCTGACACAGGGACTGAAAAGAAACAAGAAAATCCGAACACATGTTTCTAATGAATTCTTTACATTCAGATTTTTATCTGCATCTAATTTCCCTGCCATGTTCGCAGTCCTGCTATATTTACGTCGACCAGAAAAAACGATGTAGAACCACATGCATATGATGATATGAGTTGATAAATGTCAGGACGTGTATCGCACAATCTCACGACTTTGCAAACTTTCAACGACGCCAATTACACGTCGTGCTAATAAATTAGCCATTACCTGAACTTAACACTTACTAGCATCTCAATGAATACAAAAAAAACTGCGCAAGAAACTAATTTTGCTGAATTAAAGTCGTATCGATTTCGAATCATCCCCATCAATCAAAACTTCCGTGCATATTACTTAAGGGGTAGGTCAAAGCGGCTTGTTTTTTTATTCCTCTGTGGCTGCATGAAATCCTAAAAGAGCAAGAATGATGCATGAAGAGAACATATGGTGGTGTATGAGCGTTGGCCGAGCGTTGACATTCCGGATTGAAATGTATGGCTCCGGTAAGCCCAAGGGTGGCATCTCCTCGACAACTGATATTACTTGATGTATCGCGGTCACTCCGTCAAGGGACAGTGTGACCCTCGCGCCCCGAAAAGAAAAAAAAAAACTAATGTAATAGTTTTATTACGCCCGGAAAAAATGGCACGGAAAAAGCGTTGACCGGACACAAAAAGCTCCCCTCGCGTGAATAATCCCGAGTAGTGATTTTTTGCAACAAGATTAGAGTAGAAATTGTTAAAAGGGAGCACTTGTTTAGATAAAGTGAGGATAATAAACTGCTACCGCTTTAGGAAGAGTGAATTGGGACAATGAATTTGAGTACAGGGAAATTAAAGCGAATGATGGAACAAATTAACATGAATTAAGTAATAGTGATTATGAATTAAAATTAATTCTCTATTATCACATTCATAATTATAATCATTGTGGATTATCTTAAACATAATCCATTTTCTTATTAAAATATGAAAGAAATATTATTTTTTCCTTATGTCTAAGTTCTATTTAACAATAATGAATGTTTTTAATCGTTTTTATAAATTTAATATAAAAAAAATCTGAGAAATGAATTATAAAACTACATTTTCTTAAGTGAATTGAGTATTTTGAAGAATTTTAAGAATTTGTAGTGGTATGATTAATAGATATATTTTTCTCAGGATAATGGAAGCTGAGAGAGAGAGAAAGTATTTTGAAAACTTTTTATCATTTTTACCGTTACGATTAAAACATTTATTTTTCGCAGAAAATGCGCATTACTTCTATAATGGACCTTGTATATCCTGCATCTACTTTAGGTATATAATAATATTAAAGTAATATAGATGAGTTGAACAAGGGGATGATATTATTTTGTGTCTCTGGTATCATGAGTTATTGGTTATTTTAAATAAATTAATATTAAACATATACCAATTTTTAACTTTTTTAAAATTTTTTTAGTAAGAGTGGGATATCGACAAATCATAATAAACGATGGATGTGAGATGATTTAGAAAAGAATATGCAAAATAATAGGAGATATAACCAAATACTAATTAAAGGATGACGAACAATGAATACACATGGAAGGACAAAAAAATGAAATATAAGAATGAGAGCATTGAAATATTAGAAAATATCTAGGAGAACTTCTAAATACAAGGATAGTGAGTGTTAAAAGGATATAAAGATTGAGGTAACTGAAAAGGACATTGTAAGATTAGTGGAAACGTACATGATAAAAGAAGAGTGGAAGAAAATAAAAGGATAGGTCATAAAGGGTGGAAGGGTTATGTGACTAATAAAAAAGGTAAATGAGGAAGTATTGTATTTTAATAATAATTAGGATGAAATTCAAAAAGTGACAGTTTGGGGTACTTGGGGAGAGGATTTTGATGACGGTACAATGATTGAAAGAAAGGCTCAGAATAAGGAAGATAAACAGCGAGGTTAAGAAGGTGAAGGTGTGGATCATAGAAGAGGGGCGCGATATGTTAAATGAATACGCACATAAATGAATTGGAAAAGTTAGAAGGAAAAGTTAGAGTGGACCAATAGTCATTGATTAGATAGTTATTCGAGACTTTTTAAGGAAAGAAGTGAGAAAAATTGTGAAGTAAAGTGAAAGAATTAAGATCATCTACTACGGAAAGTTGAGATTATGATAGGCAAAGAAAAGGAAGCGGAGTGAAAACAAGTATGTTAGAAACTGGATAGTAATGTAAATGCCATTAGTAATATAAGGAACGGGTTAGAGAATGGTCAGTAGGATAAAGTTAGATCAATCAAGAGTTTTAAGATGTTATAGTTGGATACATAAGAACAGTAAAAGAAAAAGGGAAAACCTGCGAAAATTCGTACTTGGTTCGGTAAAGAATATCGATATACAAAGGGAAAAGTAATCAGTGCAATGAGAAAATGCATCTGGAGTGGGAAAGGAATAATGTGATGGCAGCTATAATAAAATATAATTGTATATGGGATACATAAAAAAGATACAAGCTCTGGCAAGAATCCGTGAGGAATTAAGAATGTGTAGAAGTGAAGCAAAAAGGTGGAATATTCTGAAGACGAGGTAGAAAAGAGAAATAAAGGAGTGTTATTACAAGAATTCACAAAAAATTGTGTAGAAAAAGATGTGGAATAGAAAATGCTAAGAGGAGCTATTGAATATTTTATAGTGGAATTCATGGATTCTCTCATACTGATGATATCAACAAAGAAAGTCCTTTATTTAAATATTCAAGATGTATCACGAAGTGAACGCCTCGACCATTAATCAAAAGAAGAAATATATATGGAAAAGAGAGAACTTTGTGTAAACGTAGCAAAGATTCAATGGATGAGGTTTAGGAGTAAAGGAAGCCAGGGAAGAGAAAAATAATTAGAATGTAAGGGTGAGATAACTAAAAGATTTAATGTATTTGTAGAATATGTAAAGTAAATATAAGAAAAGGAGAGGAAAGCGTAGAAAATGGTTGATTAGCAGTTTCCTAATAGCATGTAAATTATGGGATGCCTATCTGAGGTTGATTTTAATTTATGAAGTAGAAGCGTTGGACACAAGAGTGTGTTAGTGAAATAGAGGTAGAGAGAGAGCAACTGTGGTTCCTGAAGCGTATGTTGGGGGTTGAAAATTCAACTACAGTATAAATCGTGTTTCAGGAAGCAAATAGAATAACTCTACTGGATTAGAAAAAAAAACCGTTAACGGGGATGAAAAACCAGTGTGAGTGTAAGGGAATGTAAGTGAAGAATAAAATAAATGAAAATGTGTACAAATACTTTTTTACAGGGTATCAGAGAATGTACTAAATGAATGGAGTAACAGTTGTAGCTTGGGTGAAAAATAGAGCGAAGAAAATAGTACTTTATTATTAGAATATAGTTTAGTAGAGTTTGTATATGTAATAATGCCAAATAAAGGTTTCTTTCTTTAAAAAAAAAATAGTAATTGATAAAAGGCAAGGATGTGTTGAAAGGAGTGAACCAAATGACATGTTTAAAAAGTGCACAAGAGGTTGCCAAGATTCCTGATTAACAGTCAGCTCATTATAGAGGAAAGGATTACCATGACGAGAGCTAGATGTGGGTCAAAAGGAAAAAGGAGGAAAATCTGGACAGGAGAAAATGTTGGAAAATTCATATTATGTTTGAGTGAAAAGGATACTTACCGACAGTTGATATAGGAGTGTGAAAGAGTGTGTGAGGAATAGGTAATAATAAATGTGACTGACTGAATAAAGACTCTGTTGAAATTGGAAAAGAAAGAGAAAAGAGAAGAAAATGATAATATAAATAACTATGTTATTGTTAATTATGGCCAATGATAAAGTAAATATTACATACAAGTTTAAAATATAATCTTCACATCGTTTATAATAAATTGCTTAATAAATTTTAGGCATTGATATTAAAACCTATTAAACGTTTTCCGTTTTTACAAATAAGAGATTTTTGATCTTATAAATTGAATAGACAGTGTAAAGAAAATTTCAATATTTTGGGAATAATTCTAATCTGATAATAAGGAATTTTACTAATATTTTGTTATGATTTGATTTAAAAGTAATAAACAATAATTATTAACTATTTTTAAAAGCAATTTTTACATTACAATATTTAATTATTTAATTGAAAACAGGATTTTCCTATATAAATTAAACAATTTCTACTTACTGGATTGATGAGGTTGTTCTTGTTGAATTTCCAACGAAATAAAAATCTGACACAGTATATGGTTTTAATACACAGTGGATTCGTCAGGTAGTTGGTTTTTTTGAAACCATACAGTGTGTCAGTATTTTATTAAGCAATTTCTACTTCATTGGCCACAGAGAGTTTGTTGACATCCTCGCGAATATAAGATGTTATATCGTTTCTTACATATATTACTGCTCCTCGATGTGTCCTTTCCATTCTGCAGATGGACGAAAATGTGTTACCATTTATAGCTGCTTTATTGTTTATTCTATATGTGTCTTTCATTCTTTAGATTGGCATAAATAGAGATTGCAAATTTCAACTTTGGCCATAGATTTTCATTCTGAAATTTCATTGACCTTACTCAAGGGTGTTGAAATTTTAAATGACCTATATTCCATTGGATGTTTGGAATTAAATTGCTCACAAGTGAAGTCGGTGATGTTATTCGAATGTAGAAATCTTGTAAGTGTTGTTCTTGTCGTAACATCCGGATTTAATCTATATATATGAAGATGTTCCTAGTCATTCAACCCAGCGTATTTCATCATTTGGTTTATAATCCATTGATTCTTTGGTTTCATCCGTAGGCCTTCGTTTTCTTTAAATGAAGGTACTCCATCTATTGGTGTGTGAATGATTTGTATCGATAATTTCTTCCGTATCAATTTGTTTATTTGGTTGAAATACTAATTTGAGGTAGAATAGGTTATCATTATCATCGACTGATTCATTAGAACAATGATTTAAATTGTTTAGTTTCACAGATTCCATCTTCTTCATTTTTGTTTTGATTTGATTCTAACCTTTTTAACCTATTAAGCAAATATATTTTGAGTTAATAGTTGAGTATTTTCTTTGCTGTTATTTATAATTATTATATATATGTGATCTGCGGATGCATTCTTTATGCCTTTTTGAAAACAACCTGGATGGAATTTTATACTACAAATCACATAGTCACATGAATTATGAATGCAGTAACTATTATCACTTTCCAGGAACTTTCGAGATAACGACATATGTATGCTCTTTAAATAGTATATTTTGATGAAGATGGAATAGTGGAAACAACATTGCTGGATAATTAACAATTGATAAAGAATTCGGAAACTATAATGATATATATTAGTCTCACTTATTTATTCCAATATGCGTACACAACATTTCAAAATTGTATACCGGGTGTCTCAGACCACACGTACCAGCCTTTTATTTCGACAACGCTTGGTCGAATGTGACTGGGACAAAAAAAAATATTACCAAAGTGAACCCAAGGAATCCGCTGATGAATTTATTTTTCACCGGAATAATCCGGAAGTACCCGGAACCGGAAGTAACTTTAAAATTTCAAATGGCAACATAGGTCGAGTATGGTATTAATTGATAGGTCTTTTTAAAAGAAACAACTTTTATTAAAACGTTTTTTAAATATTTTGCTTATTTATAAAAATAAACGAAAAAAAACTAAATTGAATATTCAATTTCCTCAAGTAGGTTTTGCTTTTTTGTTATGTCAAAACAATTGACGTTCGTGAATATTTGAAGTAAAATAAATTATTATTATCAAAGTATTGAATGTGTCAACATGGTTTTTACAAACCTCAAAGGTTTGGTGAATGCGGCCAAAACTATCATGCTGCTGAGTGAATTTATGCTGAGCGATACCCTCAACGAGCCAATCAGTCAAAACATGTTTTTCGGCGCCTTGCAGAACGAAAATAAAGTAAATGATAATTAAAACAACTATTCAATTATTTATGGTATGTTCAAATTGCCTTCCTTCTTGATCAATGCATCTTTGTAGCCGATTTCGAACGTCGTATGAACCGTAGAATCTCATCTTCACTAAGTGAACGGCAGACGTTCCGTATCCTCTCCTTCATATTATTGGTTGGAACCTTTTTATAGACTAGGTCTTTGATACGTCCCCTCAAGGAGAAGTCAAGAGGCGTTATGTCAGGTGAACGAGGTGGCCATGGAAATGGTCCTAGCCTTCCAATCCATCGATCAGGGAAAGGCGATCAACGGTTTGACGAGAAACGCTTGCGTAATGAAGGTCAATAAGATTATTGTCTAAAAAATCAGCTTATTTAGTTCGTTTAATGAACCATCGAAAAAATGCGGACCAATTATTTGGTTTCCTAAAATACCACACCAAACATGGTCCACACGTGTTGATTATCAACTTCTCTTAACCAATGAGGGCTTTCATTACTCCAGTAGTGAGCAGTATGTAAATTAACAACTTCGTTGCTTTTGAATGTCGCCTCATCTGTCTATAAATTTTGTCTTGGAAATTATAATTTTTTTGAGACAACCATTCACAAAAATTCAATCTAACTTGAAAATCTCGCTCTTATATGATATGGATGGAATTTGTTTGTTTTTAAAACTCTCCTAGTGGAGCGAGTTATTCCAGCATCGATTTCAATTCTTCTAGTCGAGATGTTCATGTCCAGACCAATTGTTGCAAGAATATTTGGTGTTCTTTAATCTTGTACACGTTTTCTCATACTTCGACCTTTGTTATGGCTGGGCTGTAGCTTACAAATTGTCTTAACTCGTTCTGCAAGGCGCCGAAAAACATTGACTGATTGGCTCGTTGAGGGTATCGCTCAGCATAAATTCACTCAGCAGCATGATAGTTTTGGCCGCATTCACCAAACCTTTGATGTTTGTAAAACCATGTTGACACATTCAATACTTTGATAATAATAATTTATTTTACTTCAAATATTCACGAACGTCAATTATTTTGACATAACAAAAAAGCAAAGCATACTTGAGGAAAATGAGTGTTGAATGGGTAACTAATTTTCAATTTAGTTTTTTTCGTTTATTTTTATAAATATGCAAAATATTAAAAAAACATTTTAATAAAAGTTGTTTATTTTAAAAAGACCTATCAATTAATATCATACTCGACCTATGTTGCCATTTGAAATTTTAAAGCTACTTCCGGTTCCGGGTACTTCCGGCTAATTCCGGTAAAAAATAAATTCATCAGTGGATTCTTTGGGTTCACTTTGGTAATAAAATTTTTTGTCCCAGTCACATTCGACCAAGCGTTGACGAAATAAAAGGCTGGTACGGGTGGTCTGAGACACCCGGTATAATATCCATTAATATCAACAGAAAACTAGCATACAAGTTCCTTCTTTCTCTTATAATTCGCTATACTGTTCTGGTCAGAAGCTAGTCCCTCGTTCATCTCTCTTTCTTTGGCACAAATTTACTCTCCCCCAACTCCTTCTCAGCCTGTTCTTCACTATGCTCATACCTAACTTCATAGTTTCCTGGAATCTCCTCCTCTCCCCTCCATATTCGGTTCAAAATCTCCCTGAACCATTCTCCCTACTTTCTAATTCCTTCCACATCTCTACCTTTAATACAACTCTTCCAGCTGCTTTCCCTCTTTTCAAATCTTCAAAGGCTCTCTCCACTTCCCCCTCTACGAAGTCAACTACCGCCCTCCTTTCTTTTCCTCTCCTTTTAGTCACATATGAAAAGGGCAGAGGTTAAAATATAGCGTTCTTCTACTCATGCCAATACTTTCACTCATGAGAAACTTGCTTCTTGAAACTCATCTCCTAATATATTTAATATTTTTTTGTCAAATGCAGCATATTATATCTTCAAAAGGAACGAACACAAATATGTGACTTATTATTATTATTTAAGATCATCATTATTTTATAGAACATTTTAGTAAGAATATCTGTATTATCATGATATTTCTTGCAGGCTCCAAATTGTTTCACTTTTTGCAACTAGACTTTCATAAATATGAATTTTATATACCAACAGTTTCAAATTATCAGAAGCTTTATTTGAATTTCTTCAATAATTTTTGAAATATAACGGCTACTAAAAGTTGTTCTGTTTTATATAAATATAAGTTCCAAGTAAACACAGTTTCTAACTGTCAGAAGCTTCATTTAAATTTCATCATTATTTTTTTTTAATTTTTGAAGGGTGGTTAAAAGTTGTTCTGTTTTACACTTTCATAAATATAAATTCCATTTGGTGCTTTCCAGGCTGCTTACTATTTCTTGAAAATAGTCTTCTTGTTAAATTATTTTATCAAGAGTAAAAAGATTTGGTTGAAACCCCAATTAAAATAATGTTGCTTAATTTTTTAAGTTGTTGAGGAAAATGTTTGATCCATTAAAATATTGCCAAAAGAGTCTTCAAAGAAAAATTTCAAATAAAAATATTTAGAAAAGTATCTATTTTTATAGGCAAATCAATCACGAAGATTTACTTTAATTGTTTTCCAAGATGTTCCATGAAGTTGAAAGTTGTATCATTAAATTATTTTATTAAGAGAAAGGAATTTTGGTAATTAACCAACTTAGTTTTTTTCACTTAATTTCCTTGAATGCCTTTGGCACTTTTCGTTGCTCTTTAGGTTTAGGTTTTCTCTTGAAAACAGCCTCGTTCAAGTCAATCTAGATATTCTTATAATAAAGATGATGGTGGCGACAGTTACTATGTGGTAGTTTATTTTAATAGGAACAAATAAGAAAATTTACAATATTAGGTAATTTGATATTAGAACACTTATTATGTTTCATATTGTATTTATTTTCTTGGCACATATTTCGATCAGCAACGATAATTTTCAAAGGAATTACAATTTTGAACCGGTTACAAATGAGCATGTAACAAATAATATATATTGTAATTAATTTTGGGAAAGTACTGAAATTAAAAGAGTTGAACTTGTTAATAATTCGTTCTGGTTATTAAATATATAATTTACAACGTTTTATACCACAATTTTTGTCATACAGATATTCTTGTCTTATTTCTTTAATTGTTTTGTTGATTATTTTTAAGAAAAATAAAGAAGAATAAGTGCAGTAAATTTTATCACTTTCCGAGAACTTTTGGGATTGCACGTCTCAAGATATCGCCATCTTTATGCTCCTAAAACAATATATCTCGATAAAGATGGAATAGTGTAAAAACATTGACGGATTATTACTTAAGAGAAACAATTGATAAAGAATTCGAAAACTATAATGATATATGTATTAGTATCTTTTATTTATTTCAATATGCTTAAAATTTTATTAATATCAACAAAAATTCCAATCACTTATGGAAAGGGCAGATTTCACAATATAGAGTTCTTCCACTCGTGCCAACACTTTCTTCCATGAGCTTCAAGGAGCACCATCTCAAAATATTTCATCTTTTTTTTTGGTCAAATGCAGCATATTATATCCTCAAAAGCACTAACATAAATATGTGACTTTATATCTTTGACTTTGAAGATGGTACGTAATAACACAATTATTAAAATTGATTGTTTAAGATCATCATTACTTCTGAACTTATAGAACATTTTACGTAAAAAACTGTGAATCATGCTATGGTATTCCTTAAAGACTCCAAAATGTATCACTTTTGCAAATAGACTGTCATAAATATTAATTTTATATAACAACAGTTTCAAAATATGAGAATCTTAATTTGAATTTCCTCAATAAAATTTTGAAATATAATGGCTACTAAAAGTTGTTCTGTTTTATATAAGTTCCACAGTTTCTAATTGTCAGAAGCTTCATTTAAGTTTCATCAATGAATTTTTGAACTTTATTGGTGGTTAAACGTTGTTCTGTTTTACACTTTCATAAATATAAATTGCATTCGTTGCTTTCCAAATTGCTTCATTTTGTTGAAAATAGTCCTTGTAAAATTATTTTATTAATAGTATAGGTTTTGTTAAGAAACAATCTAACTATTGGGTTACTCTTAAGTCTTTTTGTTATTTTTTACTGTAATAATCAAAGCGGTTTTTATAGAAAGAAATAATTTTATTTAGTTATGTATATTCAAATTTTTGAATGACCTTTTGCCATCTTTCGGGTAACATAATAATTCTATACTCTATGAACTTCTGGCCTTTCTCAGCTAAAATATGAAACAAGTGCTATGTGACACCATTGTCTGAATTGAATTGTTTACCATTCAAAGAATTTTATAAAGATCAAAATTATTGTTACGATTTACCAATTCTGGTCGCTTTTGGCCGATGGCTTCATTCAATTTGTCCAATTGATGACAGAATAAAGTCGTATTGATGGTTCTGTAGTAACAGCTCAAAATACACGCCTTTGTAATCCCACTAAATTGAGAGCATATCCTACTTTTTATGAATATATATCTTCGAAGTGGTTGGAACTTGTACACCAGACTTGTACCACAATCTTTTTCATATGAGGTTATCGTAACCTATCTACTTCTTATCATCAGTGACAATACGTTTGAGAAATTAATCATTTTCATTGTTTATCATACACAGCACATATTTTTTTATAAATTTGCGTTGCGTGTGTCCCTCTTCTGAAGTAAAACATAGCGATACTCCTAAATTTGTTTTCTTTGTTTTAAACCACTGCTTTACGACGACTCTGGTGTATGGGTTAGATGATTGGACTGAAGATAGTTGGTTAAAATTACAAGTTTAAACATCTATTGGTCAAAACCGAAATAACTTAAGACTCAACTCAATAATCTTGCTTAATTTCATTGGTTTCTTCGTTTTGCTGATTTTGTAAAGTTGTTTAGGAAAATATTTGGTTCTTTATAAAATCACTTTGCATACTTTATACAACGCCTAAAGAATCAGAGAAATGTTTGAATAAAAATATTAGAAACTATCCATCTATTTTTATAGGTAAATTAATCACAAAGTTATTACTTTGTTAATGTTCCATTAAGTTGAAAGTTGTCCAATAAAATGATTAGATTTTCTCACTTCATTCCTTTGATTACTTTTGCTTCCGTTCGTTGCTTTCCTGGATATTCCATTCTGTTGAAGATAGCCACCTCGTTTAAATCTTTTATTAATAGTAAATATATTTTGCTAAAAGACAAACTAGATATTCTTACAATAAAGATGACGATGGTAACCATTACTATATGATATTTCGGGGTATAAAATATTGTCAACATTTTTCTTATTATTATATATTCTTGCTTTATGTCTTTGATTGTTTGTTTTTATTAAGTACAATCAACTTTAAAGTAGTTGTTATTATCAAAATTTACTTGGGTGCTTTGTACAACGTCAATACAATCTTTGGAAAGGATAGTCTAAATAAAATTTCACTTAAGAAAAGTATCGGCGTTTAAAGGTTAATAAATCATAATATTATTTCAGGGGTGCTCCATTCTGTTGAAAATGATATTGTTCAATTTTACAAATAAAGTAATGAGACGTCGCAGTATAACTATTATGATTTTAAAATAAGGAAAATAATTAACTTGTTTATATCGCTATATATTTTACTTTTTGTCACTGAAGTTGATAGCAGTATAATTGAAATAATTTTAATAAAATTAAATAAAAAGTGATATAAACATATTAACATTAAAAGTACTACGAAGTTAACGCCTCAAAGAGTCATGAATCAATCGTGATATTCTTGCATCTCTTAATTCGTTGCTCCGCCTTGTTAGAATGTTCAAATCGTTAATTTGTAATGTGCATCTTGAACGATTGTTATTTATTCGATTTTTTCGGCTCTGCTAAAATATTCATAATTTGTTTTAAATCCATTTTGTCTTTGAAAAAAAACAGTCAAAAAATAATGTCTTTGCTTGCCTTGTGCTTTGTGTGAAGATTCCAAATCGAAAATCCTTTTAGAAAAGCCACGAAGCTTTTTATAGATGAATTCATTATAATTTTATTCTTTTTTTCTCTTTACTCTGTGGGCAAATATACTCATTCATTTTATAAATAAGTTGCAGCTTATTCGGTGCTAATGAATAACCTCAGATTTTCTTAACCCATTATTTCTTTAGAAAAAGAAAAGCACAAGAAATGTCTTTATCTGCTTTGGGTTTCTAAACACCATATGTTTCATTTGATTTTCATCAATACATTTTTGAAATACAGTGGTTGAAAAAAGTTGTTGTATTTTCAGTTGGACTTTGGACAAGTTGTTCTTTATTTTAGAGAAGTGTATATTACTTGTAATAATTTATGATGGTGTTTAATATAATATTATGTCAAATGAAACTATTACTATGTAAAACTCTTACAATTAAAACTGAAAAATACACTTGCAATACAATTATTACTTCCTTTTCTATAACATCTTAGTTAAAGTGTTAAAGATTATCTATAGACTATCCAAAACTTAATTCTGATACCTTAAGTTCAATTTTTTGATTATTCTTATAACATCGCCGAGCGCAGAAAGCTTCCAAAAACTTTTCTTCTAGTCCTGATGATATTTAGGTTTTTTAGTTCTTAAATCTTTTGTTTATGCTGATGTGTGAGCTGGGAGGTTGATTCCTCTTATTTTTCTGACTTCTTACTTTGATTAAAAATGGTTGTATTCCATTTATAATTGATCATATGTTATTTTTTTCTTTGTACAGTTACTACATGTGTGTTTTTTTCTGAAAAAACAGGCGACCATTTGTTCGTATGCAAACAACTTTTGTTAATGATTTTCTTTTTCGGGTGTCTATTCGTTCAGAATAACCATGGTAAAAACTGTTCATAAGTTTTTAAGTAATGATATTCTTCTTCCTGGTTCTTCTTTGCCATTCCCTTTCCCTTGGAGAACAGATTTTAGAAGGCGGTATTTAGTC
Organism: Ontholestes murinus; assembly: GCA_963969525.1. Lineage (NCBI taxonomy): Eukaryota > Metazoa > Arthropoda > Insecta > Coleoptera > Staphylinidae > Ontholestes > Ontholestes murinus. Next base: position 126,781 of record CAXAKX010000897.1, read on the forward strand.
TCGTTTCTCCTAATGTATTCAAGGTATTATAGTTTTCTTCTCTAGATTATTTTCATTACTTCTAAGTCATTCTTCATTCGTTCTATCACTGCATGATTAGTAACTTCATCTACCCAAGAGATCCTCAATATTCTCCTATATAGTCATTTTTCGAAAGCCTTGACTCTTGTTTGTGTTGCTTCGGTTATTATCTAGGACTACATTCCATAGAAATTATCGAAGAAGTCTGATTTTAATATCGATGCTGAGGCTGTGACTTTTGAACAGTTTAGCCATTTGGTTAAAAGCAGCTCTTGCTTACTCGATTTTGTACTACTAATCTCTCCGTCATCTCTCGGAGACTTTCAGGTGTACAGTCATCTGACTGGTAACTTATAAAGAGTGTTCATTATTACCAGGTCATGCTCGGCTGCAAATATACTCAGAGTTTCCCCTTTTGCGTTTCCAATGCTAAGTCCGCGAGGTCTAATGTGTTTCCCTTTTCTTCCTTTGCCTACCTAGTTTCTTTATAAAGTTTTTTATTTAAGAATAAAACTCTTCTAATTCCTCTTCACTGTGATCATTGGTAGGTCATATACCTGGATTATGTTAGTGCTTACTGGTAACGCATTCAATTGCAGAAGTATGACTCTTTTGTTCACAGGGATGAAATTTGTGACATGTCTGCCAACATCATTACTGACAATTAATCCCACTCCATGCTTGTTTCTTCCATTAGTTGTTCCAGAATAGTATATTCTGTAATTATCTATGTCGCAGTAGGTGGAGCCATGTCATTTCATCTCTCTCACAGGGATGGTTGACGTAGCCATTTGGGAGTAGCGACCCCACGTACCCGAGTCGTTTACTGTACACACACACATCAAGGACGCTGACCGACACCCTACACCCCGTGAAGTAATACCAGTTCTGCGGGGTGGTAGGGCGACATGGGGAGGTGGTTTTTAGTGGGTATACCTGTTTTGGGGAGTCCCAAACTCCGTCTATAAAAGATTTTCCACCTCCTAGCCACAAAAAGGGTCATTTCATCTCGCTCACCCCCATGATTCTATACCCAGTCTTTACATTCCCAACGAAGCATTCTAAATTTTTTCAGGCTGTGCCATTGTTTTGGCATTCCATGTGCATATTTTCTTAGTTTGTCTTGTTTTTACTTTACAATTACTTATGTTTCTGTTCCTATTATTTAATAAGAACATATCCATGATGATGTATTAGGGAAAATAATTGTGGTGGTTTCTCTTTGCCTTGTTCAGTGCATTACATCCAAACATCCAGGGATGATGAGACATGATGTAGCTATATGTTGATATAAGGATCCAGTCGATCCACACATCAGCATTAATGATATAGCTGCAACCACTACATCATGTCCTCAGTTGATTCGCGGGTGCGAACACTCCCTATCAGCCATTGGGATTCGTTGTGTCGGGGATGAGAACTCTCCCATCCAGATCCGTTCTCTACAGAGTACTGAAGGGTCACTACTCTGTTCAGAGCCTCTTCTCTGTAGAAACTGAGACCCGGCACGGTTGGTTTTGGTTCATCTTAAAAGACTCATACAGTCGACTGAGGTTTACTTTCAGACTCATTCGCATATATCCACGATTTGTTACCTGATACGATATCATAGACGTATTTTAATGCACCACCATTGGATTTCTGGAGCATTTCTTTCGATTACTTAGTTCAAGATATTTTTAAAGATTGTTAAATTATTTGGAATCCAACGTGAACATATTTTTTTGCAGCCAAATGTCCATACCATATTGAATGTACTTATGCTGATCCTACAAATGCCTAAGGATGCCAAAATCCCACAGTAGGTCACATAACGATTTTGCAATATTAGTTCACGCACAGTATCAATTTTTCTGCAACTTTATCGCACTGAAATTCTATTTCTTGGCGGACATCAGTTTCTCTTGTCACTGTAAACAACACAAATAGCATCAAGGATGCCGCTAATCAAATGGAAGCACCTAATTATTATAGAAGTACGATTAATAAATCCGTACTCTTCATGAAAAAAATGTCCGAATATACTAAAGCTTAAAAAATATACACTTTTCCATCGATATTCAAAATTTTTTACAATAACAATAAAATACCCTTATTTATTACCGATATATATGTAAGTATCCATATATTGGGTTAGGACTTTAGTGCATCAAGAACCATCGAGAGGATACTTTGTACCGTAATTAATACCATCGGTTGTGCTTAAAATTCTTTCAATTCATTTATACGTTTATACCAATTTACATTTAAAGCACTGGCGCGACATATAAGAAAACACGTTATAACAATATACGAAATTTATATCTATACATTATTTATTTAACAGGTGTATCCATCATTAAAATTCTATTTCACGTATCTGAACCGCCAGAAATTATGAAAACGATTGACACTTATGACATCCTCAACGTCACTTTACATTCCCGGCTCGTTCCAAATAAGTAAACGACATCCTTAGCTCCGCTATTAACTAACAAACGGCTCCGATAATCTTCTTGCTCGCCTGATAAAAATATGATCCGTAATGAAGGTAAAATATGATACCGAGTGAGTAGTGGCGTTAGATAAATCCGGTAGAGACGAGTCAATAAATATGAAGCTAATTAGCCGCGTCCTATAACGTAAATATAAAGCGGCCAACACATTTTCATTATAATTAGCCTCTCCCAAGTATCATCGTACCACGAAGAAGAAAAGGAGGAAGCAACCCCGTGAGGTTTTTTTTTAATTGCATTCCCTTAAATTAAAAATATATATATATATATATTCATGGGCCATTATAAAAATATCCATTCTTAAATATTTCTCGTGTCGTTAAAGATTCCAACAAGGGCAGTTATCTTGTAGGTCATTAACGAAAGCGAGAGTCGTTCCTAAACCAAACCGTATTATTGGAATACCGTAAAAAATAAAGACCGATAGTCGAGGACTGGATTTTCATTTATGCATCAATTTTTCACTCCTCGGGCGATATTTATTGTTTCACTTTCCATATCTGAAGGATGAAATAAGGACATATTAAAAATAATCGCACTCGAAGCGGTCGCTTCTTATCATTATATTTATTACTGGGGGAACGATTTTCTCTCGCGTTGGTTTCTTTATAACTACATACAGCCAAGCGAATATTGAAGTTTATGCTGTAATACAAAGTAATATCTATGTAGTTTACATTGATTACAAGTATACATAAACCAGTTTTTAATGTTAATCGTGTCTATTTAATTACATTGATCAAAGTGGTCTGTATCCTGGATCCATCACGTCGCAATTTTGGTAATCTAATGTCGAATGCCGTCCCCGGGGATCTCGAGGGACGCCGCAGCAAAAAAAAAAACTAAAAGATGTATCTGTGTAAAAAGGTACTTCATCAATAAGGTATTAAATATGTTTTGGCAGGACATCTTAAAGCGGAGGACCATGACCGAGTGCTGCTAAATAATGCATCGCGTCAACGTTGAGTTCCACTGCTAGGACTTTCATTTTGACCACGCGTCGATTCCTCGCTCCTCGCAAAGCTCTCCTCCTGGGATTTTAACGGGACCGTCCATGTGTTACATGTTTGCCCAAGATTCCCTCTCTTGTTCTTGTCCTCTTCATACGTTCCGCATTCGGATGCACCGGGATTTTGACAGGTTTTTATCGACGCGAATAGGGTGGGGATTATATATTCCCGCCGGAGGGGACGCTTTAAATTTTTACAAATAACCCACTCATACCCTCAAATTGAATTCAGCACTGACGGATATCGAGTTTGATTTATATTTTCTAGAATGCGAATATCCTACGAGTGTATTCATTTATTTTTATTTGAATCAATATATAATAAATAATAGCAAAAAATAATTATATTACTGATTGATTTTTATTTGATTTAAACACAAAAATAATGCTACCGTTACTGCAGTGTAATTCACGATAAAAAAAGAAAAATTTACTTTCTTCGGATAAGTGTCCAATATTTTATTGTGTAAAATTATTGCTACAGGAAATATTCAGGTATTATTCAATTAAATCATAATTTCTTATCTTGTATTGAAAGAAAGATTAAGAATAAAATAATTATGACCTTATATTTATATACCATATATAAATAATATAATCTGAATTTTATAATAATTATGCTATTAATAAATTGTATTATAGTAAGTTCAGATAAGTTCATAATAAATTATTATTTCCTTTTGTCTTTTAAATATTAAATTGCAGTGGTGATTTTTGATATGCAAGTAGAATTTTGTAAAACAAACAAAAAATCAATTGCATCTGATCTTATTAAGAGTGACGTCTTCCGTGCAATGATGAGATACAAAAACCAATGTATAGAATATCCTTTAAAAAGACACACACACCACATTTGCTGTACCATTATTCCATTTAGAAGCAGCTAAGTTCTATCACTTGCCTGTAGAAAGATATGGATCGAGTGGAAGATTATTGAGAAGCAGTGTATTCTATTTAGTTCAATATATTAGCAGGAATAACGAAGCTAACCAATATTTCTTTTCTTTCTTTCTCACTTATCTATTGGTGAAGCTAATTAATTTGATGGTATTGGCCGTTAATTGTTAATAATTGTTTCTTCACACCGTGTCATTTTAAGCCATTCTTTATCCTTGCATTAAATGTAAAGCTAATAAAGACTAAAGATTATTTACTTTCATTACCTGCAATTTCATGCAGCAGTTGAAGTTACAAAAAATATATTTTGAACGTCAGTTTAGGTTCAAGTATTGACCGCCTTCTAAGTATTTAGAGTAAGTATTTTTTAATACTAATTATTTGAATCCTTCTTTGTGGTTTAATTTGTTTCAAGTGTTTAAACTCACAAAAGTTGCTAACCCAGTATCGGGCCTTACATTGAATTCGGACCTTCACTGTCAACAAAGGGCCAGATTAGCCAGAAGCGGCCAAAATTGACCAATGAGAACTGTGTTGTGAACGATACGTTAGAAGCTCCTAGATCTTGAGTGAATATTTTTATCGTATTCCCCGTATAGTCTAGGCCTGGCACGAATAAATTATCTTTCAAGCATTTGCAAATTTTCTTGATGATACAAACCTGGAATTAAAACAGAGGCTTGTTGCAATGAGCTAATCAAGTTTATTTACCAATTGGGACATGGATTTTTACAATCACGGAATAATAATATTTCCTTTAAAATTAACAAATCTTATCAAAAAATGGCAAATATTTGATCTAAATCAGATCATTCTAACTACTTTATTTTATTTCATTGTCGAAATAAAGAGAAAATACGCTATTTACTTCATCTGCCCTATGTTTTTTTTTTAATGTGGTAGGACAAAAGTAAGCTATGCCACTAAAGAGTTAATTGTGATAGAGAATAGACTAATGTAATTTTGTTGTCAACAATAAGCTAATGTATGGTTAATTATAGAAGATCATTAGAGTCCTAAGATTTTTAATATTCCATTGTAGTGGGCCAAGAATATTCTATGTGAATGAATAGTTTATTGTGGTAAGTCAAGAAGTGGTGGGTGGCCTTCATCTCTATACCTAAACGCCGTTCTAAATGATGTCAGTCACAAAACATATAAAAGACAGGGCGGAAGACTGATGGCCGAAAACAAAAATAGAAAACAGAAGATTGAAAACTAAAAATAAAGAATAGAAGACAAAAGATTAAAGAAGATACATAATAAATCGCAGACCAATTTTTGCTATAAAATGTTTTAGTTACTTTATTATTTCATGTGAGGTTAATTTTAATAGCCTTGGAAATATAATATTTGATGAGGATTTTTATTAAACATAAATTAAAGCCCGAATATTCACTAGCACATACTAGCGACTATAGTTTTAATCTTCACAAATAAGTAAGTTTAGTAATGGACTTAAAAAGCTCTCTGAATTAATACAATGTGCGATAGTATCAAAATGCAATTTTATTGTTTCCTGATTCAATTTGTATCTCTACATTATATTTTGAAGTGTTCAAAAAATTACAGAAATTTTTTTTGCTAAAACAAAGTGAGTTTTTCAATTCAGTGTAAGTATGGATTACAACGTCGAAACAAACTCAACCATTCTCTTCACTTATTTTTTGAGATGGAATATTTTAGTATCTAAAGAAGATTATTAAGCTGTAACTAAATTCCTTCAGATTAATGCATTATTATTATATTATATTTCATGTTTTAATTTGTAGTTTTCTGACATATTTCGAACTCTATAATTCATTAATTTGATCCAGCTGAAATATAAGTATGAATTATTAGCATATTTCTGTATATCTTGGTTGAATGGAGACTCTTATACATTTTATAATTTTGGACTTTACTTGAAGCAGGAAAGATTTCTAAAACCCTTCAAAGGAAAAACAATGGTAACCGTTATTATTACTAATACTTTTTTAAATTTTTAAAAAATATAAAATAATAATTTTTAAAATAACCTTGAATACTTATATAGAGATTGAAAATGAAATTGTCATTAAAAATTCATCCAAAAGGGTCAACAATTTTATATATTTCGTTTCTATAGGTAGTGTTAAGGCATTTTTTTCATTTTCTTTGTGTCACACAAGGGTCACGTCAAAAGAGGACAGTAGCTAATGTCCCAAACTTTCCTCAACGACATTTCTCATTGTAAACCGTAGATTTGTATTATAATACACAACTTTATTTACAGAAAAAAGAAAATAATGTACATGTAACTAATAAAATGAAAATAATGTATAACAATTGTTTAATTTTTCTGTTCAACGGCTATCGACTTGCGGTCTTTAGCCTTTATCTGCCATGCAAACGTCAGGATTGCTAATCTCTAACGGAAATAATTGTCTGTTGTTCTTCAAACGTCATGATGGCTAATGTCATTGTGAAACAAAGAAACAAACTGATAAATGGTGACTTGTGGGTATTTGTATCGAGGTATTATTAGAGGATTTCGAGGAATACACAAATTATTAAGGATGTTATGAGGGTTGGTGGCGAATTTTTATGCGAAGAATATATAGCGTTCTTTAATGGAAGTTAGGTTAGTTAATAGCAACAGGTTATGTATGGGATTAATAGGATATCTATTTTTTGTTGGTGTACGAAGGGCTTATCATTAAGATTCCTGGAAATTATTAAGAACAGAAAAATGAGGTTTGTGAAAAAGGATAGCGGCGTAGTCAACAAGAGGTCGGCAGATTATTTTATAAATATGCACAGCTGTTTTTGTTGACATGCCTTGAATTTTATAGGTGAGTCTTCTGAAATGAGATCTTTTCTTGACGCACATTTTAAGGTTTTGGGCGTGTATTTTAAATGTTAATTAGGAGTTAAATGTAATTATGATGTATCTGCAAGAAGGAGAGGGTGAAATAGAATGGGTTTTTAATGATTATATGGAAAGGGCTCGAATTTATTAGGATTATTAGTCTCCATTTTGCGATGGTATAATTGTATGGTATCGATCAGCGCTTGTAGAGTGGTAAGTGATTTTTGTAAGGTGGAGGTATGTACTATTAAGGCAGCATCGTCTGCGTACAAGAATGGGTATGATGAAGGATAGATGTAATGTGGGTCACAGTTATAAATATCATAAACATAAATGTTGTAAAGGATTGGTGTTGAGAAACAATGGCGCGTAATAGGGTATTTCGGATTTTAACTTATATGAGTCGATTGGATACAAATTAAGTTAAGGAGATAAGGTGGGATGTTTAAGGAATTGCATTTAAACAGCAAATCATGATTCTAAACTAAGCCAAAGCTCTTTGAATATATAGTAAGATAATTACGGTTTTTAGGCTTTCAAGGTGTGCTATTTGGCATAAAGATATTAATCGTGCAATAGATTTATTGAGTAGTTTGATTTTGTAATAAGCAAAATTTCAGACACATCAGAAGTCTAGAAGCATTTCTTCTCGTTACAACTTACATTATTTTCTGTATTTCAAGAATCAATTTATTCAGCAGAAGTTAACAAACACTGTTAAATATTACCTGCTTAATAATTTATTACTCTGTAATTCTTGGAATTTATTTATTTTTTTCAAAAGGGGCAATATTTTTAGAAGCGACTTCATTTAAAAACAAAAACCTCATTTTATTTTCAGAAGAAAAGATACTTATTATTTTGCTTTAGAATAACTAAATTAGGTAGACTGAATATGTCTACTATATAAGTAAGAAGTACATGAAATACTTGATTCAAAAAAACTTAAATATAAAGAAATGAAAATATTATAATTTTTTTATCAATTTTCTTCGACTTCTCACCCAATCCCATAATCAATAAATAGAGCAGTTAATGCTAATTCTAACGATATTAGGACTAGTAAAAATAAATCCATTATTTTTGCATAAAATTGAAGGCTTTAATTACCATAGTTGGTATGATTGGATTTAGGTCAAATTTGCGTTTTTCGATAACTTGTTGCCATTTTGAAGGTAATTTCGTTATTAAAGCCCTCGTCTTTATTGTCAAAAAAATGACATAGTCGGTTTTCACAAGTCTCTCTTATAGCGTCAACTAATCACAAAATTGTCATAAAAGTTTTTTTAGTACGAAATCTCATCTTTCTAACGCCATCTAGTGGAACCCGATCGCACTTATACAGATAACTAAAGATATTTATTGGAAAAGTGAAGAATTTCTTTTTACTACGCCTTTTAGATAGAATATTTATAATAAACCAAAATTGTTGGATCTCCTCAGCTCAATTCTCTGGGAATTGATCTTTGCACCAAACTGGGCCCGCACTAAATTTCAGCATTTCGAAAGATTTGGAGAACCTTCCGACGCATTGAGTTTGCTCAGTCAATTGACATAAGTCGGCGGATTTGGAGCACGGTACGGTCTTTGATTTTGGTGTAACTTTGGAGATTTATTGATAATATTAGCTAAAAGGAATGACTTCATAATTCTCGATCAAGTTTTTCACACCAGGTGGTATTCTTGTAATGTATGTGTAATTTTAATACTTATTATTGAAAGCAGCGCTGGTCAAAATGGTAGAAATTGCATTCGTTCACCCTTATTCGTACTTCCAGGTATGAGTTGCGTTATTGTATGAATTCTTAAAGGAAATCCTACAATCCTTTCTGGAAATGTTTTCCTCATTACATAGACGTACTCCTATTCACCAGACGTAAAAATATTAATGTATTTAACTATCCTTTTTTAAATGCTTGAAGTTATAACTTTGTCATACATCTTGAATCAGAAAATGATAAATATAACTGTTCTTTGTAACTATCACACACGTGTGTGATATTAACAGTTTTATTTATCATCTGATAAAGTTCCCAACAATTTCATTATCATATTGCTTCAATCTTAATCTCCTTAAAAGAAAGAAATCTACTCGACAATTTGTTCGTTTTTGTTGATATCACTTTAATAGATTTTGATATTTGTGAAAATTTGAATAATAATAGTGGAGATTTCTTGTGATTTTTCCACACTAACTGGGAACTGGGAATCTTCTTCTCTTCTCAATTGAAATAAACTTTTAAACCTGTCATAGGTTAAAATAACAGAAGTAAAACCCTCAGCTTTTGATGCTATAATAGACTAGAAAAGATGCTTTGTAACTCTTTGTTCAGATGAAACGTTCCAATCACGATACATCTTCCCCCAGTTTGGAATCATCATATCCTGTTTAATATCCAGTGTGGTACCGACAATATTTTTTAAACTAGAGATATATTCCGGGTACTAAAATGTCTAAACTTTTAGTTATAATTGGAATGTTACCCTGTAATTCTTTGAATTTAAAAAAGTGTCCAAAAGAGGTAACTTTTTTTGAAAACCAGATAAAATTAGTTGTTATTTTCCTGCAGAATAACTATATTAGGTAGATTGATTATGTCCGCCATATAATAAAGATGTGCTTGAACCACCAACAAACTTTTATTTTTACTTGCGACTGCAATTTCGACAAATTTAGCTTATCATTGCCATTTGACAATAAGCTTAATTACAATTTTGTAAGTGAATAATTTAAAAGACACTTTAGTTAACGCCTCCATAATCAGGATTTTAACTAAAGCCAGTATGACATTAAAGGCTCAGGTATATTGAATACAATGCCTAGATCTTTTATGGATTCAACCCGTGACAATTGTTCGCCCACCAAAACGTAATCATGTCTTATAGTGGATGCCCGTCTGGCAAAGGTAATTAATTTGCACTTTTTTAAATTTAGTTAGAGCTTGTTGTCTCGACACCAGACACCAAATGACTATAGCTCATTTTGAAATACCCTAGCATCCTTGATCCATTGGATTTTCATAAAAATCTTCATATCATCAGCAAACATTAAACATCTCGTGTTTAAAAACAGGTTACAGAATCATTTATAAAAATGTTAAATGTTAAATAACAATGGACCTAGGTGGGACCCTTGGGGAACAGCAGAAGTTACGTCAATAGGATGAGATAGATTTTGACCAATTCGTACAATTTGAATTCTATTGGATAAATATGATTGAATCCAATGTAAGAGAGTAACTCCAAAACCGTGTAATTTATTAATTAAAAGTGTGTGATCGACAGCATCAAATGCCTTCGAGAAGTCAGTATAGATAGAATCTACCTGACTTCTCTCCGCGAAGGCATCAATAATGTATGATTCACACACTAAGAGATTAGTTGCTGTCGATTTGCCAGTTCTAAACCCATGTTGACACGTTGAAATTGAAGATTGTAACATTATCGTTAAATATATGCTAAGCATTTTTTCAAAAATCTTGGGCACCACTGATAATATGGATATGGGCCTATAGTTTTCTACTTTATTTTTGACACCAGATTTGTGTATTGGTGTTATAAAAGCACTCTTCCAGCAATCGGGAAAAATTCCTGTTGCAAGGGACATATTAAATAAGAGCCATAAGTGCAAATGCACAGTTCTTAAGAAGGGAGGCAGGTAAACCGTCTGGGCCTGGAGAGTTATTGGCTTTGAATGATATAAGTTCTAACCTCTTGGAAGCAGCTGAGATTCTCATCAACACCCATTTCCCAGGATGTACGAACACCTCCGATGAAGGTTGGTCAGAACCTACACCCTCAAACCCCTCCAAGGAGGATTGGAAGGTGGCAGATCACCTCACGGAAGGGACACGTATAACCTGAGCAATCAAAAGCGCCAGGCTTGTATTGCGTTCAGATACATCCCTCTAGCTTGGAGAGAAGTAAAAGTTATCTTCATACCGAAACCTGGTCGTATAGATTATACACTAGCCAAATCACACCGCCCAATTAGTCTAACGTCATTTCTCCTGAAAACGTTAGAGAAATTGTGCGAAAGATTAATTCGCGAGACGGCTTTGATTACGAATCCGATCCACGCTAACCAACATGCATACACTCAGGGGAAATCAACGGAGTCGGCTCTGCACACTGTGGTAGACCGAATCGAAAGATCTCTGGACAACAAAATGTCCACCTTGGGCGTGTTCATTGACATAGAAGGTGCTTTTGATAGAACGACCTTCAGAAAAATGGAAACTGCTCTCTCCACGCATGGTGTGAACCCCACAGTTAGTGGATGGATCAAAAGCATGCTGGAGAATAGGGCAGTCACAGTAAATGTAGGAAATACCACTGTCAGAAAGATTGTTGCCAAAGGCTGCCCACAGGGTGGAGTACTCTCACCACTCCTGTGGAACATAGTTGTTGATAGCCTACTGCGGCGACTTAACGACAATGGCTTCCACACCATAGGATATGCAGATGACATAACCATCCTGCTAACAGGCAGATTTGAGACGGTGCTATGCAGCTTGATGCAGGAAGCCCTCAAAATAATCGAATACTGGTGTAACGACCAGTCTCTGACCATAAACCCGTCAAAGACTGAAATGGTCCTCTTCACAAAGAAAAGGAAACTAGGTAAGCTAAAGCTTCCTATGCTCCTCAACACCCAGTTGACATTGTCGTCAGAAGTCAAATACCTGGTAGTGATCCTCGACGGCAAGCTGACGTGGGAACCACATCTCAAAATGAAATGTAAAAAAGCATGCGTCTCCCTCTGGCAATGCCGGAGGGCTGTGGGGCAGACATGGGGGCTATCTCCCAAGATAGCACTTTGGCTGTACACAGCGGTAGTAAGACCAATGCTAATCTATGGAGCACTGGTTTGGTGGCCCAGAGCCAGACAGAAAACCTCAGCAAAGCAGCTTACTCAGTTGCAAAGGATAGCATGCCTCAGCACGACCGGAGCAATGCGAACAACACCCACTGCAACAATGGAAGCAATGCTCTGCCTTCTACCTCTCGACTTATATGTAGAGGAGATGGCCACGGCGGCAGCATTGCGCCTAAACTCAGTTGGACTCTGGTACAAAGGAGGCAGGGGTGGCAGACACTGTCACCTTTTAGAGGAGGCTGTCAAAAAGACACCTCTCCTTGGAAGGAAGACAGACAATTTGCCACCCTGCTACGTCTTCAATAGACCCTATAATGTATCGATAAAAAGAGGAACCGGGAGTGTAGAGGGTGGGGAAACCCTCCGAATTTACACCGATGGTTCTAAAACCAAAAGAGGATCCGGGGCGGGAATCTACTCGCAACAAATGGACCTCTCATTAGCTATACCCCTAGAGAAGCACACAACTACTCTGCAAGCAGAGATCGTTGGCATCATCCAAGGGGCGAAAGAAATCCTACACCGAGACATCCGTGATAGGAATATCCAAATCCTTACATACAGTAGGGCAGCAATACTAACAGTGAGTAATCACAAGATCACCTCAACACTAGTAAAAGAATGTCACAACACCCTTAAACAAGCAGCACAATCGAACAGTATTGAGCTGCGCTGGGTCAAGTGACACAATAATGAAGAAGGCAACAGCAAGGCAGACGAGTTGGCGCGAGCTGGATCGGTTCTCAGTGATACCACGGACGGGCCCTCGATCGCGCCAACATCGAAATGCCTCACTGATATCCTCAAACAGAATACTCTCAAGATGCTAAAACAACGTTGGGACAACACCTCAGGCTGCAGACAGGCCAAGGAAGCAATACGCTCACCCAATCTGAAAACAGCTGAATATTATTTGCGACTATCCCGGGGGAATCTGCGTCTTATCACAGGTATCCTTACGGGTCCCTGTCAGCTAAGGAAACACTTGTTTACTATGGGACTGGTGGAAACCCCCATATATAGAGCATGTGAAAAAGAGGACGAGACATTGGAACATATGTTAACCACCTGCCCTTAGAGAGTCCATGCTAGGGGAGCTCTGGCCGAACATGGCCAACATAAGGGATAATCCTCCAAGCGTTGTGCTGTCCTTTGCTCGCCACCTTAGGTGGCTAAATGATTGATAGAACAACGCAGGGCTGTCCCAGTCAGGGGGGCACAATGGGCCTAGTGAGGCCTAAGTGCTCTGGTCAATGATTTGATCACCCTTGGCAAACTCAATCCAGATCCAGATCCAAGTTCACTCAATACATCAGATATTTTTAAGGCAGGCGGAGTGTTCTCATTTATATAAGAGTTGTCAAATAAATGATTACGATTAATAGAGGCCGGGCCTGTGTTATTCGATGGGCGGTAAACAGATCCAAAAAAATGGGCAAAGTTTTTCTATGTCATTCGTGCCAGTGGTCAATGAATCTTCATGAATAAAAGTCGTCGGTATTTGATGGCATGAGCGCTTGGATTTAAAATAGCCCCAAAAAGCTTTCGGATTATTTTTGATGGAACATTCAACCGATTGGATGGGGTTTAAATAACAATCATTAGCTAGTGTTTTGCATTTTTCACGAATTCTACTGAATTTCGAATAATCCAAGGGACATCGAGATAACTTATAAGCTTTGTGGAGTTTTTTCTTTAAAAATAGTAGTTGTTTTAATTCCCATCTAAACCATTTTGGAAAAGTGTAGGTTTTCTTGTGGGTCGTGCTTATTTTCGGTATATAAAGGCCTAACTTTTTAAATATTGTTTAGTAAAAACGATGGCAAGCTTCAATAATGTTACAACCTTCGAAAATAGCATCCCATCTTATATTGATGAAGGATGTGTATTTCGCACGCTTAAAGTCGTAAACTAGTTCTTCATTATCGAGCCATGCGTTCACAGAGGGATTGTCAAACTGCAAAGTTAAATCTAAGGGAGGGTGGTGAGCATCACATGGTAAAATTGGAGATATCGATTCTGAGATATGTAATGAAGCTGAACAATCAGATGTTGCAAAAACTAAGTCTAAAATGACACTATTACTATTACGTATTGTATTATATTGGTATGAATTAATAAAGCCAAACGTATTTGGTACTAGGGTTACTTTAGGACAAACAGAAACCGTTCGAACACCATAATTGTCATTGACCTAAGTAGCAGAGGGCAAGTTATAGTCTCCAAACATGTATAATGTATTAGAATTTGATAATGACAATGATTCTACGTATTCACAATGACTTTGATAAATTGAGTAGTTTGAGTTAGGAGGTATATAAACTAACTACGTGAATACAAACATACAGTTCTTTATAAAGAGAGTTATGACTGTATACTTCGTATTGAGAATATCTGTTTGATACTGCAATAAGAACTCCTCCGTCTCGAGACTTGGATGTTGCAATACAGTTACGATCACATCGATAAATATTAAACTCCTTAAAACCTAATTCAGAATTAGAAACAGAATAAAAACAGCATGATCGGTCAAATGAACAGCAGTATTTAATAAGAATAATTTGGAACGCAATCCATGTACGTTTTGGAAGTATAACTGCAAGTTAGAGAGATTCTTAGGCGCTTGCACAGTAGGTAGAGATGATGATGAGGGTTGAATACACCAGACGTTAAATCATTTGAGCAGAATTGGTACTCGCATGAGGTAAAAAAGTAGACCGTTCATTTGCATTTTGGTTACTTGACCTAGTTGTTTTTTCTTTACGTCGTCGATTAATAAAAACACGAATTGACACACCTTTCGGCCATTTTTCAGCAGATAATATGCAGAATCAGTGGTAACAACACCAACTTTAAAAGATGAACATACATCATTTTTCGTGAGCGGCATACATATAACATCACTCACTCTGCAAAAACTTCCCGATGTCATCGACAGTAGTGTAAGGTGCACAGTTATTAATATGGTAGAATGTGCGACGCTGAGCAGCTTGAATATCTAGATTTTCCGCAATCCCACAGATGACAGGTTCGGCATGACGTTTTGGTTTAGAAGGGGGCACCTGGACTTTCATTATGGATGACTCGGCAATTGGGGAAATTATTGATGGTTCGACAACAGCAGAGGTGGTTGACGCATTATCAAGTACTATATTTGGACAATTTGGTATTAAGGCCCTTTCATTAGGACGTACGCCATTATTATTATTTGAGTGCGACAGAAGTATTTTATCAATATTTACATTATCAAACAACGATGGACATTGATTAAAATAACTCTTGAATAATGCATCAATTTCCGACCGCAACGTGTTATTTCCGTCAGTAATTAGCCGCGCAAAATGTGATGGAGAAGTCGCGGATTTCAGATCAATCATTTCCTGCCTTAGTGCCTGCATCTTGTGCCTCAGAGCGCGCAACTCTGAAGCAAGTGCGCAGCATTCTGGAGATTTGCATTGGGGTGCTCAATCCATATCACGCGCATGGACTTCTGGAGAGGGGCTGGCTGTCAGCTCTTCGGACAAAAAATAAGTTTTCAGTTGGCAGTTTTTCGTATTTATCGTCCACAGACAGATCCAAAAAATAACATATTTATTTATATATATTTTAAAAGATCCAGTGGTCTACAAAATAAATATTTCCATAAAAATTTACATTCTAAAAAAATCAGAATAGTTCCTTGTATTTAGATATTCTATATTATAATATATATGTTTACAGAATTTTAAAAACGATATAACCTACGAGGGCTGTTCGGAAAGTAATACTCGTTTGGAAATATAAGAAAAACTACTTTTCTACATAGTTACCTCGCAAATTCAAACATTTGTCGTAACGTGTGACGAGTTTTTATATCCCAGCTTCTTATTCCTCCTCCACTAGTATATCACTGCTTCTTTCAGTTCTTCATCTCTTTCAAATTTCTTTCCTCTCAAAAAGTCCTTGAGTTTTGTAAACAGATAACATTCTAAGTGAAAAGTCTGGACTGCAGGGTAATGGTTACAAGTTCGTTTGTAATAACTGACGGATGCTCCTAGCTCTCGTCATCATGGGTGTTCATTCTTCTTAAGTTAAAATTACTACACTAACGCCTAACGCCTAAATTTAATTTATGTATCTTTGGTATTCTTTCTTGAAAATTACATATATAACAAATCAATTTTAAAATAATAACATAAGTCAAATTTTGTATCAAAGAAGTACGAGCAGAGTTAAAAATCACAAATTGTGTTCTTCTACTTTAACTCTGAAATTCCATTGTTTGAAATGTATTTTTTTGTAAGAAAGATGTACAAAGAATAAATAAACAATAAACAATAAAGCAAACATCCTCTTGGACATCCGGATTCTCTTATATATGCTATTATTTACTTTTTGTGTCCCCTTTCTAGGAGATACTTTTTAGCTGTTTATGTCAATTGACAATGAATATCACAAGGTCGCACATCTTGTGTTGAGAAATATAATCACTTTATATCTGTCAGCGTGCTTTAATTTCTTGAACTTAAAACACTTACATAAATAACACAGTGAATACCAGCAAAACATAACTTTGCATACAGACAGCTAAAATACATGAACATGTTAGCACACATCTGGCGGCTACTATATTCGCGAGTGCGCCACAAGGTACAAACTGATACTACTAAATAAATAAATATGTTAATAATGTTATAGGAAAAATAAGTAATAATTTCAGTTGTCGCCACTAAACAATTATCCTGGTTATTATTGTTATTATAATATATATTTAAAAATATGAGCTCATAATATGTACATAATGTTGTAACTATAAAGTTGTAATGAAAATTAAAGCAATATAAAAACTAGATCCATGTTTCCCTCTATTTACTGTTTCTGAGGAGTACAAGTTGTTGTAATCGATTTCGAATATGCTGCAGTTACGTCAGGATTATGTTGTTAAAAGGTCCTGTAGTGCATTATGGAGTAATTTAATCGTGAATGAAACACAATGGAGTGATTGTGTGAATTGATACGTTCCCCTTATTAATATACCGCCTGAGTAGGTGCGGAAAATGCAGGCGGTGCCGTAATGCGGATTATCCGGGAACCTTCTTTTTGGGATGTGTGAATCGTGTACCGAGAGATTTGCCATTTGTAGCTTTAATGGCTGCATATAAGGGCGATGATACTGTCCGCACCGTCCAATGCACAAATCCCATTTTATATGACCGGATGATATGACGGGTCCGAGGGAAAATCCAGCATCCTGCCGAGATTAATCCCTCTCGCTCCACTCATCTAATTAGGGCGCAAAAATTCACCCCACTCCATCAAATTAATATTAATCCAACCCCCGAGGAAACACGTCCCATAAGTGCCCTGTTTCCTATTTTCGCGAAAATGCCCTAAATCAAATTATACATAAATCCGTACATCCCCGAGGTGTCTTCACAAAAATGTACAAAGCCCGGCGTCCCCGTTAAAACCTAAATCAGCGCAGATGAAAATGTACAAGGCATAAATTCCGGCATCACATCCCTCTGGGGCGCCTTCGTAATTACAACTTAATTCACAATGAATTAGTAAAAACCTACGTGTGCACTTATTCCGTTTTTTTTGTTTTCAGGATTATAAATATATATATTTCATACAAGTTTAATTTATTAGGTAAAGAATTGTTAAACACTTTGTTTGTTTTACTGATTTTGTATATTTACTCAATTATTGATACAAACCAAATACTTAACAATTCTTTACAAATATTTAAAAATACGTAAACATTTTTTTACTTATTATTTTATAATATTTTACCAATTGATACGTAAGAAAATTATTCAATAAACTTTATTTTAAATTACATATCTATTATAATCTTATAATAATTAATATTTTTCTGTATTTATTTTCTCTTTCACATTTTATCGCTACGTCTATTTTATGTATAAGCCCACTTATGGCGTCTCCTGCTTTATGACATCTTGTACATTTGCAGGAAGAGACGTGTGCGGCGCACGTTCTCGTTAGGTTTTATTGCTCCGGGAATCCGCATTCTCGAAAAAATTTATTCTCCTATTTCATAGTTTAAAACCGGCACTATTCGGGGCAGGATAATTCTTCAGTTCCGTTTCATAAAGTGCGATTCATTTGGCGGCCTTGCCTCCTGCATCTAGGGAGATGCAGAAAAGAAAAAACAATAATTACACCGTCGACATCTGTCGACGCAATTATGGGTCGGATCCGTACGATTTTTAGGGAAATTATTTGGGGTGTGATGTTTTTATGTAAATAAGAATTCTCCCGAGATTCGAGGGCGCTATTTCTGGGAGCGGAATCAGATAATGCGGTTATTTTTGTAAAAGGTAACACGTGTCAGGTTTTAATACAGTATTCAGATGTAATCTAAAATAATGAAGTTGAGGTATTTAAAACTTATTAGTTATTATTCTTTAGCTAAGCAGAAATTATATTTGATTAGCTACCTAACTTTACTAATCAGAAGTATTGTATATTTCAAAAGTAGTCTTACTCTTCTTTGTGCTTGATATTTGCTATACGTAAATATCAAGCACACAGAAGAGAAACCACTGCATAGGAAAACTTTTACCCTAGACTTTTAAGTAAAACATTTTTTTTAGATGGGACATCACCTTTTAATTCAACTTCAAATTCGCCACATATTTACGTTATATATTTAAATGAGATATTAATAACTGAATCAGAAATTTATTGTCAAAATTCAGCGAGTTAAAATTTAAAAATTGCTAAAGTTATCAAAGAAACACCTTCATCGTCAAATTACGACGAAAAAACAATTAATATCATAAAGAAAAACGTAAAAAGAAACAATTTAATCATCACAAAGGAATATAAATTTTATAGTAATTTTACAAAAAACAGACTACGTGCAAAATGTAGATCAATTAATTTTATTGTTAGACATCAGAGAGATCAAGAGATGATCTCACAAGTTAATTCTTCAAACAAATCAAATCCCACATCAACAAAGCAAATTCTTTATTCGATAACTCTAAATCTAAACTAATCCCAATAAATCTCCTACTGCTGAGAATGTACTTTTAATATATACGTTCAGTTCTATCTTGCACAAAAATTCTAGAATGAACAACTGTTATAGAACTAATTTCTGTATTCAAATCAATTACTAATTTCGAAAATCTTTACTTCCTCAAAAAGCTATTGAAATTAGTACGTAAATTAATAACACTAACCATAGAAAGTAATTGCAAACTTGTCTCATTCGACGTTTTTAGCATGTTTTTTTAAAATTCCAACCAAAGACTTTACTAATAATAGAAGGTGTAAATATGTATATGCCAATGCCGGAGCTCGCTTCTTTTTGTGATGCATCTGTATACCAGATTACAGAGTTCTATTTTAGTTTATTGATTCGATTCAGGCTGTCTTGTTTATAAGAACTCTGGTTTTATCAGATTTAGAATCTTTGAGTGCCTGAATCAATGTCCTGTACTATGCCAGTCCAGTCTATTTGCACTAATTAAACCTTCTTTTCAGGGAAAAAATGACTAGTAAAGCTTCCATTGCTACAGAGGTGGTGGTGTGCATAGTTCCTGTGATGCCATGAAAGACCATTTTTTGAAAAATTTTAAGCTTGTTTGTGCCGTTACTTGTTTTCAATTAAGTATTTTATCCAATCTTAAAGCTAGATATTTCGTCTAATTGGATTTTGTGATATTATTTGAAGTTAATTTCAGATTTGTTCAGAACTGGATCAAGCGGGAAAATATTCACCTCATAACGATCACTCTCATAATAATCTTCCAAATGTAACGTAAAAGTGAGTTACTAAGGCTCGGTTTGCTTACCAGATGCTTTAGGATTATGTAGAAAATAGATCAACACACCCTGCAATTTACGAATACTTGAGCAATATTATCACTGAAATAACGAAGTCTGATATACAATTGGAAATGTATATTGATCTATTTAAATCAACACTAGAGTGGATGTTAATTAAAGAGGTTACATTAATTCTTGAATTAAATTTAAGTTTAGGTTATACTGCATTTACTACAATGATTTTTCTGTAGTAACTTCTAAATATTATTTGAGCACATGGATCGTTTTTATCAAATTTCTATTGGTAGACAAATTAGGTAAAAATATACTAAATTATCTTTTTATTTAAAAACTGCTACATTTATTACCTTATTAGAAACACGACGAATTTGTGCTCTTGGCTTAATGTCGATTATTTTATTAGAGGATAATCTTGGTATTTTACGTTCTTTATATAATTCGTAAATAAAAACCAATACGGCGACCAGTAGACCAATTCCCCAAAAAGCCGAAAGCGCCTTCAACGTTCGCCCAACTTAGTTTTACAGTTACATATTCTTCTGTAGTTAAAAACATTTGAATCTGTGTATCCATATCCTTGAAAGACTGAAATACATACATATTAATTATATTTTGAAATGTATACAAACTAAGATAATACATGCAAATCTATAAAATATAAATAATAAGAAATGTGTGCTACAAATATCTTTTATACAGCATAGAGTACAAAAAGAACTAATATAAAAAATACCTTTTGAATAAATACACCTTAATTTACTCATTTATAATTTATAATAGCAATAGAGTTATTAAATGATTGCATTAATAAATCAAACATTTAGCTTATCTATGCTTATTTCTCATTAACTATAGTTGCGAAAAATACATTTAGCAGTATATGAAAAATGCAAACATTTAGTTATATATTTGAAAATTTATAACGATTAGAAGCCTGAGTCATAAACAGTAAACATTACGATTCAATTTGCTAACTTAACTGCATTAAGCAATATATAGATTTAAATTAAATTAAGATTCATCTCTGACATAATTAATTATCAATGAAAATGTTTTAATATTTATTTTGTTTCACCAAAGTTAAGGATTTATATATTTTATAACTTCTAATCTGCTATTAGTTAAATACATCAATGTAAAATAATTGCTAAAGCACATTATTTAGCGAAACTTTAGTAAAGATTATCGAAAAGTTTGAAAGTGTTTTATTTATGTTATGTATATTTCAATTTATAGAAAATAATTTGGTTATAGCTATAAAAGAAATCTAGATCAATCTCTTCGTATGAAATCAACTAAGCATTTCAAATATTAGTAAGAATATCAATAAAATTTGATTCATTGAAGAGGCAAAGGTAATCATTCCTAATAATTGAACATTAGGAAAATCAGCTTTTGATGAAAACTCACCAAAAACCTATATCGACACCCTTATAAAGATCAAATTTCTTTCTCATCTGAAGAATTAAGTTTTTGATGAAGGCGTTTTGAAGGGCGGAGTTCATCTTGTAAAAGATCTTCCACTTAAACCTCATTCCATTACTAATTGTTCAATATAACTGGAAATTAGCTCCGAATACATGTTTTAGGTTATTATTTAGGTAACAAAACTGTTTGATTTTCAAATTGGTTTTATTGTAAACACTCTTCACCTGAAGAAGCCACAGTGTGGCGAAACATATGTAGTGTTTACAATAAAACCAATTTGAAAATCAAACAGTTTTGTTACCTAAATAATGAATGGATTTTCAACACTTAAATGCCTCAACAATCAATCATATGTTTTAGGCATTAAAAAGCTTCTGTTTCCCTATTATTTGGAATATGTTTAGAACAGTTAGTAAATTAATAACAAAATTTTAGAAAAGAAGTTTAATTGTTTGTAACATATAGTTGTGATATTCATATGAACCTGAAATAGATTTAGTAACAATAGTTGATACACCTTCCAAGTAAAAGGAAATTTTTTTAGTTCGATCTCACTTTCAATAATCAATTGATTTTCGAAAGGTGTTTGTAAAATTTTTCTTTTAAGCATGGATAAAATTTTCTGAATTCATATAACACTAACATAAATGAAGGTACATAAATTACAATCGTTCCTAAACTCGCTTAAGTTGATCCAATTGGATTGTGGCGATTGTGGAATGTGGAATTCACTGAAATCCTTTTCTTGATTGATTTTTAATGTGTTTAATATGTCTCTAATAATTGTGGAAGCTCTGTATTTTTTTATCGATATGTCATACACAAAAATTGGAGATTGTTATTAAATATGTTGTGAATAACACCAATTAAATATCATTATTTTTCACATTTGGTTGCTAGGGTGGTATGATTTTTTGTGATTTAAAATCCACTTTTTATTTATATTTTGTTACTGATAACTGACTTTTTGTTATTTTTATACTGATTTGAAAAATTAATTAATTAAATTGTTTCTTCTTAATGGCTTAAATAGTTGTTTTTGGTTGGTTTATTTGTATGCAGTATTTGTTTTGTGCTTAATGTACCTAATAATAAAGTTTTAGGAATGAACATTGTATACATTTTTATTGATCATTAGCAATGAATATAATATATAATACAATGTCCTACAAAAATAGCTTCCATATTTCCCTTTTCCTCTGTTAAGTCCTCGAAGCAAATAAGGGATAGTGGCTTCTTATGTAGTGTACATAATGTAGTTTTTTATTAAAGAAGAAATTTAAATAATGCCAGGCTTCTTAGCGAGTGTAATGGAATTTTTAAAATCACAATTTTTGAATTTGGGAAGATCACAATCTTCCGTCTTTAAAATGGAATGAAGGTGGAGAAATCCCACATTCAATAAAATCTAATGACAAATGTGCTCTTTCGGTTATTAAATTTTTTTGACTTTGTAAATACCCATCAAATTCAAGAGAGGTTTTCTTGGACTTGTGTTTTTCGCACATAAATGAAGCGGTGGTTTCATTAGCCGATGACTACTTTTTTAATACGAGTGTGCATCACCTAGCATATGATTTTATTTTACTGTTAAGAGATAAAATAAATAACATTCTATCTCTGATGAAATATATATGTTTGAACATGCAAAGTACAATGCTCTAACGTTTATTTTTATCTGTAGAGTGGTCGAACATATTATCTAATCAAAACTCATTGAAAACTTTTGTTCAACAGTAACAGGTACTATTAATACGTTTGTATCTAAGAAAGTGGTAAATATCCATTTTTTTAAATAATAAATTAATTAAGCTTATACACGCCAAGAAGACTGTTCATTTGTATTATGAAGGGAAAGGACAAATTCTGTTGATGATTATAGTACATTTAAAGATTTACGTGAACTTTGTAAGAAACTTTATCAATCCCTGTATGATGAGCATATTAATAACATTCAACAGAATTTGGAAACTAATCCTCGGATATTTTGGCGCTACGCGAAATCAATCAAAAATGAAGGTAGCGTTCCCAATGATATGTATTATGGAGACAAACATGCTTCTCGAGCAGTAGATGTAAGTTTTTTTTTGTTCGGGAAAACTTACATACGGGATAGATCATCAGCACCAATACAAGTTTAAGAGCAATGTGCAGTAATTAAGAGTAATAATTTTAGTATTAGTTTTTGAATTGATATCACAACTTCATATGAATGCTTCACTTGGGCTGAATGGAATACCAACTACCTAGACATAACTAACTTTATGCGCAACCTGTTGTTTTATTGCCATTTCTTGTAATATTATTCAAATATTATTGTTGTAAAAGGAGATTCTGTTAAATAAATTATTATTATTATTATTATTATTATTATTATTATCATTCGTATTAAAAACTGTACAAACTCGTTATGTAAACCAATTCATGTTCTTTTTATTACCTCTCTTTCATTAGGTGTATAGAATGAATAGAAAAAAGCCATATTGTTGCGCAGGTGATCGTAACAACGTTCAGCATTTTATGGGTGTTTGTATACAATCAGTACTTCACGTTGCAAAGTCTATCTTTTAGACTTGTTTTGTCTAACTCACAACAGCTTTATCAAGGGTAGGTCTGCAACGAGAAATACAAATTGTTACACTCTCAGTATCTAATAAGTGCATTGGAGGAAAGAAAACAGATTGATGTTGTCTATTCAGATTTCTCCAAAGTATTTAATAGGGTTAATCATTTAATATCGATTCCAAAATTGGAACAAATAAGTTTTTCAATAAAAGCTTTAGCATGGATATCTTCTTTCTTGTTGGGCAGGACCCAATATGTAAAAATTCTCAATAAAATACCTGGGACAATTGACAATTGATGTAGTCTCCGGGGTGACCCAAGGTTACTCTGCGGTCAAATTTTCTTTATCATGAATATGTATTTGCGAGTTATGTGAAGTTTATTATATAATTAATTAATAGTTAACTGTTGATAATGGACACATAGTGTTCGAAATGTACATTTAGTGATTAAATAAAATAGTGAAGTAAGAAATATAACTGTGTTTATTTAATTTCTTTATCATATTTATATTGAAAATTGTAAAATATTAATTTATGCGGATATTTTAAAAATATTTATAATTACTAATACCTTGGATGATGCTAGTCTTGTTCAACAAGGTCTTAATAAATTAATGGACTGTACCCAGAATAAATTGTTTATGAATCCGCAAAAATAAAATATGATTTAATTCTGTCGCAACAAAACTAAAATTAGTTTGAATTATTATTTAGATGATGTGAAATTGTCTAGATTGACTAGTGTCAAGGACCTAGAAGTGACTTTTAATTATAGTTTTACATTTCGAGAACATATTGTTAATATAGTATCTAATTCAATAAGAACATGGGGGTTTGTTTGGCATTTGGCCAGGCCGTGGAATATTGAGTGCTTATAAAGCTTATTAGATCACAGTTTGAGTATGCGTCAATATTATCGTCGTTGTACTTACAATTTGATACTAGGATGATTAAATCGGTACAGAATAAGTTTTTAAGATCAATTAAGTATAAATTGCCATTCCTGCAAATAATAGGAGAACAAGGGGTACTAAGAGGTTCAAAACAAAAACACATTTCACCAATATTGCGCAAAATAATCAGTAGAATGTCAGGAATGGCAAATGATATGGCCAGGTTCATGTGGATTGAATTATTCAATTCAAATTTTGCGCCATTAAAAAAAAAACTTGAATTATAGATTAAAAATTATACTTAGTTAATTTTATTATGTTTTGCGTAAAGACATTTCTTATTTATATAACATTTTAAATTTAATTTGATTGTATTGGATTTTAATTGTTGAAAGTCCATTTTTAATTCACTGTTAGGTGTTGTAACTAAAACACAAACTTTCAAAGAGTATGCTTTTATTTTCCGCAACAATTGTTTCGCCACACTGTGGCTTCTTCAGGCGAAGAATGGTACATTATTAAACTAGGGTTGTGTATTTATACATTTGTGAGTGGGGGTGGTAAATTGAACAAGTTAAATAATGGGGATTTTGATAATTCAGTTTGTTCATTTAGCAGGTGTCCAGTTTCTTTTCTTCTATTGATTTCCATGAATAACTGGACACCTGCTAAAAACAACTGAATTATCAAAATCCCCATTATTGAACTTGTTAAATTTACCACCCCCACTCACAAATGTATAAATATACAACCCTAGTTTAATAATGTACCATTCTTCGCCTGAAGAAGCCACAGTGTGGCGAAACAATTGTTGTGGAAAATAAAAGCATACTCTTTGAAAGTTTGTGTTTTAGTTGCAACACCTAACAGTGAATTTTAAATTTATATTTGGATAATTCTTATTTATATTATCATCAAAGGAATTTAAAGTAGTTTGTTTTAGAATTGCTTCTTAATTTATAATAAGTGATGATGGATGGGTAAAAATAGTTTAATCTGGTAAAGGTAATTGCAGTTTTAATTGTGTTTAATATTTTCAACATTACATATATCGATGTTATTAATGCATTACAAAATAAGTCTAATGTAATAAAGATAAAATTTTACTTTAATTATAATTTAGATTATTTCACTGAAGAACTTACTTCTTTCATATAATTCAAATGAACGTTGATTATGCTATAATTTGGGACATTAAAATATGTAAAGTGTTTTCATTAAGACTTATTTGTTGTTTAACATTAATTAGATATTAATTGAGAACTTATTTTATCATATCGGTAAGCATCTGTATGATCTTAGTTCCCTGTTATTGATTTTCCTATGGGTTCTAATCTATTATTAAACCAAATTTACATCGATTAATTGTAGGAGTTTTAATTTGTCATCAGTTAGGCTTATTCTAAAATCTAAGAAATATCTATAATTTTACATTTGATTACTGTATAAACGTCCATGTTTTTACAAACACAAACACACACACAAATACACATATCACACGGCGTAAGGACCACGTGGTCGATAGCCAAACACTACTACTACTACTTCTACGTTCATGTTTTGTGGTATAAACACATAGGTTTTGATAATAATCGATTAATTTGTTTAACAAACCTAAGTCATAAATTTTGGTCTTTCTAGTTTTGAGCTATTCCTATTTCGAAGAGAAGATTCCGGGATTGTTTGTTACTTGATTAAAATCTATTTGGGTATATTATGTGAAAATGATGATGATTGCAATGAGACTCTAACAATTGGATGTCTTTAATTTTTTATACTTTACGAACTGTATTTCTATTAGTTTCGCTGCTGTCTGTGTTTCCTGTCTCAAAATATTGTTAATTACAAGGTGCATTAAATGAATTTTCTCTTCTCCTACTTTATTTCTTTTATATTTGTAACATCTTTCTTTAATATACTGTTTCTCCTACTTCAAATGGATTATAGGAATACTGATTTAGTTTTGGTACAACGATTTCTTATTTTGTTGTTACTGTTCATTTATTTTGTTGTAGGTTAATGCAAATTTTTATTTATTCTTTCTTTAAATAAACCCAATATATTTTAATTTAAAAATTAGAAAACATTTCGTAAATCTACAATAATTAGTCTTACAAAGACTACTGAACAAATCTTTATAAAGGATTTTCCAAGGAAAATGTTTGTTTAAATTTATTTGTATATCTAGGGCGGGAAAGTGTTCACTAGTCAACCCTCCAATTATTAAAATATAAACCACATTTTGTTTTTAAATACATTATGCAATTGAAGATTTGATGTATTAAAAGCTTATACTTTTTTATAACCAAAAAATATTTAACTAAACACCTGTGCTTGTTTTTGGGATTGGAAAAGAGCCACCACAGTGATAGTGATTAAAATAAATATGTATAACTAGGATGGGAGATTGGCAACCAACCCACCCTATATATAACAATTTTCCATTGCTATTTAACTATATTTTCTCCTCCTAAGAAGTTGCTGCACTATTTTAAATATTCGCGGTTAATGATTCATTTGTTTCCTCTTTTTTCTTGATTATGAGCTTCGGTATACGTCCTCTAGGCTGGAAATGTGTTCTACGTTGCTCTATATAGCACGGGTCCTCTATTTTTGGATTTATCGTCGCGGTTGGTCAAATACCACTAGCTTTTACGATTTTTATTAAAAAAGTATAGCGTTGAATTTTATCCTACCGACTGCGCCAGTTATGTTTAAAATTTATTTCGGCAAGTTATTAAAAACATTTATTTTAATTTACAATTACTATCCTTACTTTTTAAACATTAAACGCGATTAATATTAAAATACGAAATTGAAATTTTAATTACTTAAACCAAGGTCCTTCTAATGTAATTGCTTTGCATTATGTTTATTAATATAATTTATTGCGAAAATTTCGTCTGTACCTGTTTTGGAAAATTTAACATGCAATTGTTACATTTTATAGAATATGCTATGTCTCTTATAAACAAATCTTTTAATATTCTTTATTTTTTTATTCGAATGAGCTATGAATGAATTTAATCTATTTTAAAAATCATTCATAAAATTGGGCAATTTGTGTTATAGAAAAGGAAAGGTGAGGAAGGTAAGAGTCGGCGAAGGAAGGACAAAGCGCGGGAGAGTGCGACCTTGCGCAGGTGTGCAATACTGGACCAACAACATTCCGCGCCAGTCTATGCTCGCCCTGTATAAATCTTAATAAAGCAACGGATATGTGGTGATAAATCCCCATTTCTCTTAGAGATACGTCCTCATTAATCGTAACCGGACATGTCCGTTTACGGTCGCAGCCATAAAGCACTTCCATGTTTCCGGATATCATCGTTTTCATTTCTATAACTCGAATTTATATCACTTTATCCGCCGGTTCCGTAGAGGTACACTTACCACAAGCCGGCTAATGCAAAAAACTAATACTGGACACCAGAAACAGTGTTGTAGGAAGTGTACGCTTCACCTGTCGCATCATAAAAACGCATTAGAACTTAATAATAAGTGAACAATAAAGTCCCATTTACGGTTTCCTTGAATTACAAAAAGTCATCAACATCCTCCGTTACGCAATTGTAATAATGTAATTTACTTATGAAATGTATCTAGAGAATGCTTCAGGCTTTATTGTTGATTACCTTTTGTGTTTTCGGTGAAGGTGGGAATGGGAGGTGAACAGGAAACCACGGTTCCTCAGGAAATAATCACGTTCTAACGATTAAACAAACAATTAAATATTATAATGGCGAAATTGTAATTCCAATTGATACAAATATAGAAAATACGGTTAACTATTAATGAAGATGTAATACAAGAAGCAACGCAGATTACAATTAGACAAACAATTAAATATTATCCTTAATGGTCCTTCTGGATGGTTATTCGGGGCGAAACCAATTAGGCCCTTCTGGGCCGCAGGAGCGAGGAGGGATGCCTGAATCATCTCGCATCATCAGCGATTACCATTAGTGGGAACCATGGGGCTAATGGCAATCGCGGCGCTGAAGAGGGGTAGCAGGAGGACGAGAAGGAGGACGGTTCGATTGTTGGATTGTTGATTGTTATGTATGTGCCGGACCATGCCGAATATTGCTGGATGGTCATTTAGTGACCGTGTCGTCTGGACTGGACAGCGCTTACCGCCGGACGTCGCTACAATAAATATGTCAACGGTAACATGAACCACTCACATTAAAAGTAATTATTATCATAATTCAGATACGTTGACGTACTCGAGTAATTTCATCGATTATAATTCTTAATGTGCGAGAGCGTGTGCGTTCCTTCCATTCTCAGAAAACTGGACATACACTCACACATACGCGGACAAGTATTCTCACACATACGTTAAAATCGAAGGGGTTATTTTTATAACCGGGAAAGATCAATAAACTCTTTATGGTCGTATGATTAAAAATAAATGGAAATTAAAGGGATATTTATGATTATTTCATTTTAATGGGACGAAATTTCGACTCTCGGTGTTAATTAATGGAAACTCGCCCGCCGTAAATTCAAATTTGAAATTTTTACAATGCTTCGTGGAAAACTACCACATTCCCGGCACATTTACACACTCCTACAATCGACGGTGAGCATTTTATGGGCACAGATTAAATTTGATATCCCAACCAATTCCAATTACTTAGCTAAAGTCACTAGCCATTACATAATAATAAGTCACGAAATGCGCATACTTATTTTTTTATATACATATATAAAGTACAAATCCGTAAAATACAAAATGCTCATACATATTAATTACTACTTAGGTTAAATTTTAAAATACAATGAATAATATTTTAAAATTATTTTTAGTAATAAAGTTTTTTAAAAGCAGGAAATTAAATAAGCTTAAAACCAAAAATCAAACTTAATGTCTAGTATAATGTTTTGTGGAGCTATTTGAAATATAGGTAAAAGGTAAATTTATTCATTTTTATCAATTTTTATAATATAATTATAATAATATTAATAGATATATTTGATCAAGATAAACAATTACAGAACATTTACTGTACTCCAAAAAATCTCATAATAAGTATACATACACATAGTAATCCACAATTATACAAGAATTAATCTACATAATATGGGATTGATGAGACTGTTACTTGTTGAAACTCAATATCACTTCATAAAACACTGACACAATATATGGTTTCAAAAACGTTTTTATTAAATATTATGGTTTCATATTACTTAAATAATCTTTAAAAAAGTCTATAACTTCAAATTATCCTTAGATAACCTTAAACAACCTTGAATGATCGTTTACTGTCCTTGAAAGTTATTTAATGATCGTTTGATAATCTTAAATGATTATGAGATGCCATGATCATGTGACCATAGTCCTTGGTTGTTGGATGAGTCCAAACCTTTAATAAGCAAAAGCTGATCTTCGATGAAAATTTTGAATAATCATTGAATTTTTACTGGATAATAGATTATGGTCATTGAATTATCTTGGATAATTTCAATAGACGTGAAAGAGCCGAGTGAAACTGTATATTGTAAATACTGTGGGAAAATACCAAGATAGGGACTAATATGTGTGAAGTGCGACAACGTTAGCCATCGAAAATGTGTAAACCAGGATAAGAACGCCATCAATGATCTTCATTCGTCCTCGAACAGTGATATTACGGTTGTGGAGAAAGGTACAGAAGTTGCTTATCTTAATTTACTTTTAAAGGAAAAAAGGTGTAATAATATCCATGATGAATGATAATATTTCATTCCTTAAGAGTCAAATAAATAACCTCAATCAAATAATAATGCAGCAAAGTCTAGTTTTTAATCGAATTGAAATTGTAAACAAACCGTCCGAAGAGCAAGTAGAATTGCATACACACTTCTCACAAAATAAAAGCAAAATACCTAAACAAAGTGACGCCGGAAAACAAATTCAAAACAAAAATAATAATAATGAAAACCATGAAAAATTAACTACTTTTACTGGTGCCACCGTATCTTCGAACCACAAAATGACAAATATACACACAACAGAATCAATGGAAAAAACTACGAACGTTGCATCTAGTCCAGCGAAAGTAATAAATAGCAGAGTAAAATCCTCAGTAATAATTGGTAGCAATTCTGATGAAAAAATGCCAATTGCGGCAGCGACTCCAACGACAACAATCCATGTGGAAAATCTTAAACATGAAACTACAGAAGAGGAAGTTGCGAATTATGTTGCAACAAAATGCGCATCCACAAATATAAAAATTGAAAAGATGACGACACGTAACACTTCTGCTTCATTAAAAGTTACCGTTCCGCAGAAAAACGCGGGATAGCTACTTAAAGAAGATGTATGGCATACGGGAATCAAGATCCAGCCTTTTCGATTTTACAAAAATGCGGCAACTAAGAATAAACGATATCTCAATTACGACAGACAAAGAAAACTCGTTTAACATCATCCAGATGAACGCTAGAAGTATACGGAACAAGAAACTCAACACCGATGTCTTTTTGAAAGAGCACAATTATCCTAAATTAATAAGTATTTGTGAACATTGGCTACATGATTATGATATTTCTCTGTTTAATATTGATAATTATAAATTAATAAATTTCTATTGTAGGACAAAACAAATTGGAGGAGGAGTTTGCATATATGCCCGAAATGACATGGAAGTTAGTTCAATATATATTGCAGATGCATCTGTGGAGGGAGTCTGTGAATGCACAGCGGCTTCGTTTAAGTTGGAAGGTAAAAAAACGCAATATTTATCATCCCCCAAGTTGTAATTATGAATTGTTTGTATGTAAATTAGACAATATTCTAAATCCAATGCAAACAAAGTACACAAATATTTTCGTTTGTGGGGAATTTACAGGAAAAATCAACACAGAAAGTGAAAAATTTCATAGGTACCTTTAATTCATACGGTATGAAACAAACAGTGTATAAAGCTACACGAGGAACATCACTATTAGACAATATATTCACTAACCATCAGAGGGTGATATGCAATAATATTTCAAACCATATCTCGGATCATGATGTAATAAATCTTAAAATTATTACCTCTCAATCTACATATTCTCCCAAAAAGATAATAAAGAAGCGTTTTTATTCTAAAGAAAATTACATTCAATTTTATCAATATCTTCTCGACGAAAATTGGTCTGAGATGATTAATTCTGATAGTCTTAATGATAAATTTAATTTATTTATAAATATATTTACATATTACCACCACTTAACATTTTCGGTAATGGTATATAACCAGAATAAAAAACGTTAGTAAATAAATACTAAAATATTTTAGTAAGTGTTTTTATTTGTATTTAAAATCAATTTTATAATAAAGCTGTACTGAAGAGAGCGAAAGTTCGAAACACGTGTCTGCAGATGATTATAAACTTGAATGCTAGATTTTTTAAATTGCTTTTGCTAATTTAATTTAATGAAATCAGTTTAAAATTCATTTTTCATAAATTTTCATGTTATAGTTACATTTAAACAATCTAAAGTACATTTTATCACTTATTAGTTTATTCAACAGAAATAATTTCATTCAAATTAGTGTTGCTTTAATAGTTGTACTATTTGTAACACGCAAATTAATTTGTATTATTCAATGTCTGTCGAAGTATTAGCTAGAGAAGTAGTTGTTTCAAATTAATTTGTTTTGTAGTCTTAGTAAGACTCATTGTTGTAGATTCACGAAATGTTTTCGTATTTTTAAATTTATTGTTGACTATAATGGCAAACATTGTATGTACTTAATCTTAATTTTAATTTTACTATTTTTTAAATCTATTATATGTTTTATGTCAATATTAATGATGTAATATTCTAAAAAATAATCTAACTACGACTTACATAAACTATTGTGTATCCTGAAGTCGACTTTTTATCCACCAACATGTGCTTTAGGAACTACAGTTTTACTATCTCTACATACCCTTGTTCCCCATACTTTCACTCCATAAATTCACACATGTATCCAATTAGAAAATTGTTTATTAAAATTTTCCTCCCTTTTCTTATTCGATACTCAATATTTTTTAGACATTTCTTTGCACCAACTTTACATTTACCTTTGCGTTTGTACTAATAATAAATAAGAACAACTACTAAATACCTAAATACATTAACCCTTCCATTCTTATTCTTAATCTCCTACCTCCATATGTTTATTCCTAAACCTCATATACTTGTTTTTCTCACATCCATACATATATCTCTTCACTATTCTAAACATTTTATTTCTTAATTTTTCACCAATATCTCGTTAATAATTCCATATGATCTGCATATGCCAGCATCCACACTTCGTTTTTTTAGTTTACCAATAAAACCTTTGCTCTTTCCTGAATACTTCTAATTTAATTATATATAAATTAAATTTCATAGGGCCCGTTAGGACCTTGCCTTATAACCACCAATATTCTATTTGAAATATTCATTTCCACTTTCGAAATAACCTATGTTTCTTCATACATTCTTCTTATCCACTCTGTAATTCCATCACTCACTCCTTTCCTTACATACTACCAAACTTTACCTCAGTACTGTATCACACGCTGCTTATAAATCTAAGATTACTGCATATACACATCCTATCTCTTCCACCACTTTGTCTGAACTGATCTCTTTTTCTCTTTTTTTTAAAAAACCTTCCTGAGTTTTTCATAACAATTATCAACTTTAGTTTCTAGCCGGTTCTTCACCATGATTATAAAAATTTTGTACCTAATACTTATTATTGATGTCCACATTTAATTTAGCAGCTCCATCAACATTTTCTTTCCCTTCTTTACTAACTCCTTCCATAAATCAGCCTTAAGTCTATCAATATCTGTTGATGTTGTTCGTTTAACTTCATACAATATGATGTAAGAGGTAGAAAATACCTTTTTTTGTGAAAACTCACATGAAAATTCACTGCTTCTTAATTTCAATTTTCTGATTCATTTCTATACATTTTTAATTCTTCACTCGTTCTTCCCATAGACTCTATTATTTTCTTTCCATATATATTACTACACTTTATTCCATCTGCCATCAAGTGCTTCCTTCTGCTTTTCTCCGTAAGTATTCGTTATCGCCTACTTCACTTCTATCGTTGCTTGTCGACATTCTTACACACATTTTCCCATCCCGCATCCTATTACGGCATCCTGCAAATTGATCTAAAATTATTCTACTAGACCTTCTCTAACCTGATCCTCAACTACTAGTATTTATACTACTCTTAAAAATCTAAAATACTATTTCTTGCTTCGGTTCCTTAACTTTGCCTATTCGTATCTCTACTCTCAATGGTAGATGGTCTTCTTACTTCTTTCCTTGAAAATTCTCTGATTACTATGAAATCAAACTGTTTATCTATTTATTATCAACCATTATCAACCATTCCTTCAGTCTCATATCGTCACTGTTTACACACTTATCCTAAGACATTCCTTCAATGGATGTTTGTTGAACCTTTGTAAACCCCTTCTCTGTATCCATTTAATATCTTTCACCTCTTTTTTACCTAGGCCTCAACCTTCTTATCCTCGCTGTTTATAGACCGGAGACATTCTTTCAATTACTGTACCATCATTGCTTTCAATTGGTACAATAATACTAAATGTAAATAGAATAATCCCATCTACTGATATTTAACTTTTGCCAGACCTTTTCCGCTCAGCAATCTTTGCTTAAAACAACTATTTCTATTCTTCACGTCTTTTTTTTTCTTCTTTTCCATCTTATCTTCTCTCATACACTCTTTCACACTGCTACATCCATCTACCCAACTATTTTACTCCCTTACATTCTTTTGGCAAATGACTCTACATATCCTTTCCGTCCTCATACCAGCACGCATTCTCTGTATACCTTTCTTTTGTTCGCCTAGATTTGTAAATGAAATACATGTTTTGTTCCATAATTAATTAATTAATTGTCATTTTCAAAGTTGTATTGTCCGCCGGTTGTGTCGCAGTTCACCTCTTTACGTTAATTCGTCGAGTGACGAATTAACGTAAAGAGGTGAAAATAAGATGGATTATACCAAGAGCGGCAGGGTGTCGTACCGTGGGTGTAAATCATCAATTGGGAAGACAGTCTTAGGTTTGGATGTGCAATCCTTCAGGCTGCGATGGATAAGGAGAAAATCAAGGAACAAATTAAAAATGCAACCTCCACAATCTTCCCTGAGAAAAAAGCAAAGGAGAGCAGCAGAGCAATGTGCAGGGGTATGAACAGAAAATAATGAGGGAAGATATAAGGATTTTTAAGAAAGATTTTGAGTCTGAAGTGGGAAAGAAATATGGTGGTCAGGACATGTGGCATCACTTGACCTGCTTTGACAAGCTTAGGTATTTCCTTAGCTATTTTGAATCCCGAGATAAACTGCCAGGCTTTAACGCAACGAAGAAGAGTAATCAACGGAAGATTAAAAAAAATTGCATGCCATTAAACAAGAAGATGAAATAAATAAACTCAAAATAGATGAAGTCGATGGACCCAGACCAATTGATCAAGGAGCAAAGCAAAATTATTTTTAAATGTAGAGATAATTTAAAGAAGCATTTAAGCAATAAGGAGGATTTAATGACTTTTGATCGAGTTTTGCCTTGTAAAGTGCAAACAATGGGCAGTTGGTTTTCAATAAATTAGGCTATGTGTGCCAAGGAGACTTAACTGAGTGAACTAATTGTAACGCCGTTACTAAAACCCCAGAAAATGACAGATTAAGATTTAGCTGATAAATATTCGTCTTTGAAGAAATATAAGTATGTTACCAGGGTACGTTATATTAACGATTTAAACCCAACTGTTACGAAAAATGTGAAAGATGGTCCAGATAATGCAGAGACAAAAGTAAAAAGAGAAAAGACTAGATTATATGAGATGCAGTTTGTAATTTTGGGTGCCCTAAATAAATACAAAGACACTATCAAGGAAGAAATTTTCTCTTTGGGAGGAAAAGTGCTCACCAAGATCTCTGAATCCATTATGGCTGTGATATAAGATATCTGTGATAAGATATGGTCGAAATCTAGGATGGTGTGTGACCAGGATACTGGCAAAGTTCTAAAACACCTTTGACTGAACTGGTGGTTGAGAAGAGTATTGCTGACTGGGGATTGGATCTTAACCCTTTGCACCCGTTTCCGCACAGGCGAACCAACAACTCGAGCGTTTCGGAGCGCTATTTGATATTTGTACTACCTCTAACGTAAATTGATTATACACACAAAGTAACACATAATATATTTTAATATTTAATATATCTTTACAGTTCTATTAAGATAATTAAGTAAGCATTAGTCCTTGTAATTTTGCTTTGTATGATATTTTATAAAGCAATCGCCGAGATGTACACCCAGCTTCTCGGGGCAAGTATCACAATAGTATGTCGTTTGATGTGTTTTGCCATGTTTAGTTCTCTGAGAGCAGACTTTTCAATCCTTC
This sequence comes from Ontholestes murinus, assembly GCA_963969525.1. Taxonomy (NCBI): domain Eukaryota; kingdom Metazoa; phylum Arthropoda; class Insecta; order Coleoptera; family Staphylinidae; genus Ontholestes; species Ontholestes murinus. The sequence goes on from CAXAKX010000897.1 coordinate 163,028, forward strand.
CTAACTCCTGTTAGTATGATATGCAGCTTTCCATCTAAGCGGATGTCTTCGGAATCGGAGGTTGAAGATCGAGCACGTGTCTGACGAAAATCTCCCGTCAATTGCCGAGCTAAGGTTTTCACATACCGCAAGTGAGTAAGCGGCTGTTCTCCTCTCTGCTGTTTATTCATTTTATAAAGTAAATATGAATCTTTTGAACAAATTTCCAGACCCCAAAAAACAGTTTCCGCCACCATTTCAAGGAATTTCGTAAGAAACAATACGTTGCGGCTAATTGATCTGCACGATCGACACCACCCATATGTTTTATATAATTTTTACAACATTGGGCTTCTTGATGGTAACTTCAACGCCACCTCGTAAGATTCTTCTCACAAAACTCATTCCTGCATTATTCCAATTCGTCAAGCACGTGACAACTCTCTTGTCTTTCCATGACAAAACTAAGGTATTTCTTTTGCAGAATGCTACTGTTGATTTTGTACCAAATTTTGTTTTTTTTTATTTGGGTTGGCAAATGCTTCCTATTCGTTAGGATTGTTCCTGTCCAGTGGCATTTTAATTTGAGTAACTCCTCAGCCAAGATAAAGCTAGTGTAATACCGATCAGTGAACATATGGTGTCCTTGGCTACCAGGTACTTTTTCCAGGAGCATCGTATAAAGGTGTATCGGTATTGCTGATATAGGAAGGTCGGGCCTCACCAAATTCTCCGTGGTAAGACTTCCATAATAAGGAAGAATACCACAAATATAGCCAGTATTTGAGTCTGCCATTGTGTAAACTCTAATACCCCATTTAGTTAGTTTTTTTCGGATTATACGTAATAAATGAAAACCGACCTTTGAATTTGAAGTTTGAAATTGATTTATTCAAGAAAGCTGCTTACTAGCTGCAAACGTGTTCTTGGACCTGCATCTGTTGTTGGGATTGTTTTTAGATGAAGCATCCAAAAAATCTGGCTGAATCTGTCTCTAGTAAATATTTTTGAATAAAAAGGAATGTAAATGACATCATTCCGTGACCAATACTCTTGCAAATTCGCCAACGGCATTGTCCCCATATTTACTATGACTCCAATAAATGTCCACATTTCTTCAGTAGTCACATCTACCCAATTTCTCCATATCGAGTACGGTAATAGCGTCTTGTTCTTCAACTTTCTTCCAGCGTAATTATTTGTTTCAGTAACTATTGCATTCACGAGCTCATCGGTAAAAAACAGTTTGAAAAATTCCAACGGTTCTTTCTTGTCTGCGTCTATATGCGGTCCTACAGGAGCGTTGCCGGCTATAAACGGTATTCTCGAGGGTATTTCTTCTGATTCTGTACAACTAATCCATTCAGAAGTGTCGGATCGTGGATCCTCTGCAGCATCATTATCACTGTCACCTTCACTGTCTATTATTCTAATATTTCGTCTTCTTACACCTCTTACTTCATCAGTATCATCATCACTGTTTGTGTTCTCTCTATCGTCAAGCTCTCTATGTATAGCTGTACTTTCTTCGTTTAGTACCTCTAAATCAAACTCATCTTCACTCGAGCTTATTTCACTACTACGTCCCATGGTAATGGGGGCAGAAATTTCAACTTTTCTAGAATGCTTGGCACGGCTGCTAAATTCGAACTGAGACCGAAAATGCAGCCCGGTTCGTGGTTTTGTACTAATAGCAGATAAATAAGTCTTATGTTTTTTGATAGAATATCATTTTACACTTCATCACATGAGGGAGAAAAAGCGTGCGATCACGCGTCGAAAAACACAAAATGCAGCGAACGAAGTGGTGAGTTTACCAGTAGAACCTTCAGCCAGTCTTAAATCAAAATCGAGAAATATTTACACAAGCTCGGTTCCAAGCAAAGATACTTTAAAATTGAAAGGTGAAACTACTGTTGATCCAGATTCCGGTTTAGAGGATTGAGCATACGTAATACAAAGCGGAAATGGTAAGTACACTGCTGTATTGGGTGTAACAGAGTCAGAAAAACAGCTTTTATAGGTTGCAGCTATTGCATTCAGATAAAAGTAGCAAATTATGGATATTTAGGACATGGAGAAGTATTGACGTATTTTTGGAAACAAACTTAAACCTCAGATTTTATTACAAGAAGCTAAGAGACATTTTGAGAGCCTCCATGAGGAGAAAACTTTAAATTGCTGTGATATCCGACATGATTTTATTAAGGTTCCGGCCGTATGTATGACATTGATATCGATTATGGTGAAGATGAAGCCAAAATGGAAATACAATCCTTCAAAATTGCCTACACCTGACCAAAACCTAACGATATAAACTCAATGAAGAAAGTCATAATAGGTAATTCATTAAAAACACTTGGTTTGTTTCACTATTCCACAATGTTTCACCACGAAGTAAATGAGAAAAAAAAGAAGAAAGTCATTTTAGATTTTGAATTAGATATCAAAAATAAGAAAGCTTGTGGAGTATTATCTTAGTTAGAAGGACTATACACAAAGGAAACTACAAAATTGAAATTTATTGATGTTTCTAAGAGATTCTATACTTACATTCCACACTCTGCTGGGGTCGATGATTTACCAATATTAGCCAATCATTAAACAAAAAATTGCGATAATTGAAAACGTAATGGAATTGGAAATAGCTTATAATTTAATGAAATGTTCAACATCTGTAGAAGTCGACAGTCATTAAGAACAATTAAAAACTGAAATTGATGTCCTCGAAAGTGATACCGCTGAATTCAAAATTATACAAGATTACGTACGCTACATTTACGCTCCTACTTACAATAATTACGAACTGAAAGTCAAAAATGTATTCACTATTAACCGTCAAGGGGGAGAGTAGATATTAAAACCCTTTAAGAAGATGCACAACACAAAGTTGCACGGTTCTCGTACTACCAATTTTGCTAGTATATTATCACAAGGTTTGAGGATTGCTCCACCCCAGTCACTGGTTACATGTTTGGTTTCGTCGATAAGGTTTCCAAGTCTGCAAATCAAATTATTGTTTCACAAGCGTGTAGAATTCTACTGGTTTGTGATGTAGCTTTAGGAGAGATGTATGAAAGAACCAGGACTGAATATGCTGAGAAGTTAGCAAAAGGAAATAACAGTTGCAAAGGTATGGGAAGAACCTACCCTGATACATCCCATGTGGAGAAAATTGGTGATGTCGAAGTTCCTCAAGGACCACCCAAAGAACGTCTAGATAAGTCTGATTTGTTGTATAATGAATGCATTCTCTACGAAATTGCTCAAGTCAAAGTTAATAGAAGTAGTTGATTTGTTTTTGTGGATTCAAGTTGTATCGTATTTTTATTCCTATTAGTTAATTTATAATGATGATATTAATTTAACACGACTTTGTTTCGTTTCAACGTTATTTAAATCCCTAAAATCTTTATATAATAGTATTTTACACATTGTAATTTACATGTATTACGTTGACAGTTGGCTAGTATCCAGCACACTTAACGCACACTAAATCATTTTTATTCCGTACGAAACAGTGGTCGGTTTAGTGATCATCGCCAGTGCGAAATGTCATCCGCGATTTTACGCACTGCCTGTAGCCCGACTTTTTCTTACTTATTTCAGAGGCGCTTTTGATGCCTCCTCCCATAAAATTACCCGAGTTGAATACACCCGTCCATTTTATAAATGGCTCCGTAAATGTAATTATGCATATTACAGGATTTACAGGATGATATACGTTTGATTTAATGCTCTGTAAAACACGCTCCCTCGGACGCTAATTATGTGAATTTTCATCAACGCTCCAGTTAAGATTTTATGTACATGTAAATCAGCGAGCATTACATGCCCATAACAAAGTCTTCACTAATTTTTTGAATATATACATAACAAGATTTACAAATTATACTAATTAAGTAGACATATTTTATACAGGTTTATTAACGCCATAATTTATGTCATATATATTTATTCAAATTAATCGTATATCATTTTATTTACTACAAATATAGTAGATGTAATTTACATGAATGATTTCTCTTTGATGATTAATTTAATTTTAAGGCAAATCATTAGAATTGTAATCTAATATATAAGTTGATAGGATAGGTCAGGAGTACGCTACCGTAAAGCGTTGTATATATATATATATATATTTATTGTGGTAAGTCAAAAGTACGCAGGCTGAAAGACATACGGTGGATAGCCAGAAAAGGACGAAGAAAACAATTATAATATTATCTACAATAAAGATGATTTCTCTCTCGCAAAAGTACGTTATCACAAAGATTTATTATTGGATCAGGTCGTACCTATCACTATGATTACATAATGGTATAGACAAATAGTCCATGAGTAAGTGGTTTGTTGATTTCGTGGGTAACTTCCCATGAACAATCTAAATCTATTTTAACATTTTACTGATAATCAATGAAGAGAAAATAATATTTATGATATTTAATTTTATTTATTTTTAATAAAAATGAAAGTCAGAAACATTCATTAATTATTTCTTTTTGATGATTATATTAGATTTAATTGTGTATGGACGATTTTTGAAAATCGGCCATGTTTCAACAATAAATTTTCACGTGCGTCGGAAAACTGGATCGATAAATATCGCGAGGCCGCGTTATAATTCGCACTGAACCAACAAATATGCCAGTTTATAAATGACTCGTCGGGAAATGGATCGGTTACATTATGCCGCCGCATATTTATTTAAAAGTGATTATAACTTAACTGAACCGGTGTGTTATGGACTCAATAAATAGAACCTAGAATTCATAACACAAACACCGGTCCGGACTGAAATGTTTGATAAACAGTAAAAAACATATGGATTCCTGGATTTCATCTGGCTTCCGATGCAACTGCCGCGATGATCCGATCCCGTAAACAGGCACAGCTCACTCCAACCTTTTTTGACAGTTCTTCAGTGGTGCCAATTTTAGAATCATTGATCAATAATGTTCAGTTGTACCTAATATTTTCTATTTATATCTAAAAATTATAATAAATAATCAAAAATTTTCCAATTTTTCTTGCTTTGTATTAGACAAAATTTTCAGATACTTTCTTCTTTATGAATCGCTCTTCCAATTTAAAAAAAATTCTGTTGAGTTGACTAGTAATTCGCTTTTGCATCTCATTTTATTAAATACTGCAGTATATTTTAGAGATTCTCTAATTAATTTATCTTCCAAGTTGAGAGTTTTTTTAATTTCTAAATTTTTCTGCAATTTCTTTTTTCTACCAATTTAAAAGTTTTTGCAATTTTCCAGAATTTTCGAGAAAAAATTCTACTATTACAACAAGCTGAATTTTTCAGGATTTTTTCGTCTAAAAAACTACCGAATTCAAATATGTTTCAATTATTATTATTTAAATTTATTTATTTGGAATTCTTAAATTTCAAAATAAATTTACGTTTCAGGTTGCGATTTTTCTTCACAGTTTTTAAGATTTTGCTTTCACAATTTTCTACTAAATCAAGAGTCAAAAATTTAGACAATTTATTGCATTTAATAAGCTTTTTTTATTCTTATAGAATCTTTTCTTCTAATTTCCAAAAAGAAATTGGTAATTCCTTACCAAATTTTTCAATTTCTCTTACAGGTTGCGAAATTCTAGCAGTTCAAATTTTTGAAATTTTCTATATATTCAAAAGCTTTATAATTTTTTGTCAATTCAATAAACTATAATAAATAGAATAATATCTTAACCTTATAAACTTGATTATTACTTATTCTATCGTACTCTTGACCTACCTCAACAAACTATGCAATGACCTCTCGTACTCCTGACCCGCCAAAACAAATTATACGTTGAGGTAGGTCAAGAGTACGCTGGAGTTTAAGCGGGAAAATAGGCGCTAGGTTAATGCATAGTTTATTGGCGTAGGTCAAGAGTACGTCCGGTTAAAAAAAACTGAAAAAAAACAGATTGAATAATTTGAATTTGTACCAAAAATAATTGAAAATTATTTGAATATTACTGAAAACATATTTTAATATTCAAATGTTAGAATTTTAGATTTTTACTTGATTTAAATAAATTTAATTGTATAAATCCATTTGGTGAAAGATTTTTTTTAAAATTTAAATATTATTGCGAAAGTTATAATTGAAAAACTAAAAAATAATTGAAAGTTTTTCTTATTTTATATAATATATATATATATATATATATATATATATATATATATGTATATATATTTTATTATATGAATCTATTGGTGCAAGAGTTTTGTCAAAATTTGCCCAAAAAAAGATTTCAACTGTTATTCCTTAGCATATTATATTTATGTTATATTTTTTTCTTAAATTTCTTTTGTTGTTTTAAACATTAGACTAATGTGTATTTTTAGAAAGTTTGCAACTATTTGAAATATAATTCCATTGGTTTTATTTTATTTCAACTGTTTTTAACTGTCATTTTCTAAGTAATTGTAATTTATCAGCTGATTTTCAGTTGTTTTTTTGTTCGTGGTAAAATTAAAAGGTTTAATTAAGGAAAGAATGATTTTAACATTAAATTATTAGCATTTTTTTCTACTTTAATATTAGCTATGCTTTTTGGATCATTTTTTTCTCATTTGATTAGACGTATTTAGACTGATTTTATCGTATAAAGTAATTTTAAAAATGTTTCAGCTGTATTCCAATTGTTTTCTTAACCTGAAAATGTTCAACTGTTCAGTATAAAATTCAATTGTTTTCTTTTCTAAAATTCAACTGTTAATTTTTTTTTGTTCCTTAACCATTTTTAATTCTTTAATTTAACCTTTAGTAAATTTCTTTTTCACCCAGTTAAATAATTTTTTTTTAAATTATAATCAATGTTGCCATTTTAGTTTTTAGTTTTTTAGTTGCTATTGTTTTTTTAAATTGTGTATCAGTGACCGCCATTTTCTTCATTACATGCAGCAGCCCTTCGTGAAAAGAAATATTGAACATTGTGCAACATTTGAGACGTAATTTGCTGAATGTCATTTCATTTTTTTTGTCCGATAGTTTCTAGTGGCGTTTGATGAACTACGTTTTTTGATAGATCTCCATGCAAAAGAATCTAAAATATTTAGATCTCGAGACCTTAAGGCTCATTTTACAATAGGGCTTCCACGATTAATCCACTTCTGATGGTATTTATTATATTGTGTTATGTTAATTGTTAATGTTAAGTAATCTTGAAATTTCTCTAGTACTGCTGCAAGGATTTTCAGTGTCAGCATGTAGAATTGCTTGCTCTAGATTAAGTGTGCGTCGAGTTCCTAGTCGCACTGAATCCTGTATTAATGGTGTTGCACCTCCACTTTTCCTTAATCTTGTATCTAATCTCGTGAATTGAAGACGAATAGTAAATCTTGTAGAATACTCCCTAGTAAATTATATTTCAAATATAAATAAACAAAGTTGAACCCAGTCTGGTTTGAAGTGTCGAGCGGTCTACATCGATCTAACGAGTGAGAAAATCCGAAAAGTGATTATTGCCTTGGTAAATAAGTTCTTTTGGTAAATGTCATTTTGTGAGTTAGCATCAATTAGAAATTTTCAACCAGGAATGAGTCTCATAATACAACTAGTAGTTAAGATATGCTCCAGGTAGATGTTTATACAGATATGTTAAAAAGACTTAATGTAGAAAACAAAGATAGCCGTGATAGTAATATCGTCCAATTAACAAGACGATAAAGAAATCGCATATCTATAGCGATAGCGTTGAAAGTGATACGGAAGAAGACAAACCGCGAATCGACGTCTCATCAAGTGAAGAGTGAATCAAGCGTTCCTCCAAAAGCTATTTACTTACATCTCCAATTAACCGGACCACAACTTCCAAATAATGTAAAAAAACATAAATTGCATTGTTTGTTCTGATAGGAAAACTCCTGGTGGCAGACGTCGAACAATTTATTATTGTCAAACTTGCACAAATTAGCCTGCAATACATATTGGAGAGTGTTTTAAGATTTATCACACTGTACTAAATTATAAAAAAATTATTAATTTGTTTAAAAATTCCTCCCAATTAATATAATAAGTCCAATATCATTGTAATACTTCACTTGGTTCCAAACTTATACTGCAAATGCAGGGGTCCACCGCAAAGTAACGTCCAAAATGGTTCGGAATGCAAATTAATAATAATAATTAATAATGAAGTATTATGATAACAGATAATGAATTTTTTATGTGTCATTCCACAAAAACATTCTACAATTAATCACTATAAATTTGAAATATTTTCCAATGAAAGACATTTAAAAACGTTCGGAAAAATAAGAATTGTGTTTAATTTGTGATTTTGAATATTATTCTTTTTTTTACTTTAAAAAATCAATGATAATAAATTAGTGTTTATTATCATTCAATGTGTGCATCGGGTAACTTTATTTTGATAAAGAAGCTGTCTTTAGGGTCAGTTTTGAATTTTAAAGAATTTTACGCCGCAAGGTTGTGTGGAAACAAACACGATTACAATGATTACTTAAAACTACAACAAAATTATATAGAGAACCCAAAAAATTCTTTATAAAAAGTAAAATATTAATTACAAGTATATGAGGTATTATGCATTGAAACAATCATATCATGGACTCGGAACAAGACATTGTCAATAGTTTTGTAAACTTCTTCAAAAGTGTATTCAAGAAAAAATCACATTTTAACATGTCTCCGCGATCCTCGGGATGTCTAAAGTAACTACTGGCTATCACTCATATCTCTAAAGAAGACACCATCACCGCGGGAAAAAAAACTGAAAGCGTGCTTTATCTTTGATCCTGATAGCATCTCATCTTTTATCGCAAAAGATTGTATTTTATCTTTTGTAAAATCATTTCAGCATAATTTGAATCGCATACTTAGTACTTCTGTTTTTTTTAGGGATTTTGAAAAAAGCAATAATGTCACCAATTTTTATGTCTGGTGATAAAAACAGTATTTCTGATTATCGATTGATCTCAGTGCTAAATAACTTTGCTAAAGTTTTTAAAGCCATATTATCAAAATTAATATCACAATACATCAATCTGAATCAACACGTATTTATTCCTCATCGATCTACAACAACCAATTTACTCAATTTCATTTAATTTACTGCAGAGGTATTGGGCCATCGTTGATTTAGTTTACTTAGATTTTAAAAAGGCATTTGATACTATTAATCATTATATGGTGATCCAAAAGCTTTTGACTTTAGGTTTTTCTGCAGCGTTATGTGAACTTTTTACATCGTATTTAAATGAAAGGTCAAAATATGTTGAATATAATGGTTTCAGGTCATTTGATTTTATGCCTACAAGTAAAATACAACAAGGTTCAAACCTAAGACCCCTTATATTTACTTGTTTTATTAATGACCTTGAGGATATTGTAAAAAATCAGATGCCACTATGCAGATGATATTCATCGTGAAATAACTGATGCCCGCAATTGTAATAATTTATTAGATGATTTTAATTCAATTTACCGTTGGTGCTCATCAGATGATTTAGACGTGATTTTGAAAAAAATGCCTTGTTCTTTTATCAGCTAAAAAACAATCTACGATAAGTTTCGATTATAATATTGACTCTAATAAATTATTAAATTGCGATAGTATTAACGATCTAGGAGTTTTACATGATAAAACGATCTCTTTTCGTAACCATGTTTCTAAAATATATAGTGCTTGTCTAAAAACACGGGGTTTTATAGTACGCAATTTGCGAGACTTCAGTAATGTTGATACCATAAAGACATTATACTTTGTGCTGGTTCGCTCTAAGCTTGAATACTGCTGCTTGATTTGGTTGCCACATTATGGTACACATATTCTAGATTTAGAGTAGATTTTTAAAATGTATTTACTTCAGTGAACAAAATATATAGCATGTTAGGAAAAACAATAGATCTCTTAATATCATACGTCCAGATGCACAAGACTCTTGAGGTAAAAAACAAACGGAAAAGTTTATAGTTGTTTCTACAAATTATTTTTCTTTCATAAGTTATACATATACGTGGCATTGTTCCTTAAACAAAAAATTGACAAAAATTCATTTGTAAAATTTTGTACACATACAGTTACTCAGCATAACAATTTGAGAAATTTAAACTTGATAACATTATATTTTATAATCACAAACATTAGACTAATCTATTTAAAACAAATAATAAAATAAATTACAGTAAGACGAAAAGTAAATGTTCAAAGTGACCACCATCTTCTTCAACATATGCAGCAGCTTTGAGTGGAATGCAATTTTTAAAATTGTGCAACATTTGAGACGTAATTTGCTGAATTTTATTTGTTCTAATTCTCCAATTTCAACAGTTTATGGTAGCGTTTGATAAACTATGTTTTTGAAAAATCCTCATACAAAGGAATTAAAAATGTTTAGATATAGAGATCTTATCATGATTATTAATGCCGACTCGATAAGCATAAAGTCTTATAAATTTATTTTAAATTCTCTGGATATATCGCAAAGTGTTAGGTGAGAAATTATATGAAGCTTTACCAATAATTGAAAAAATGTTCCTTAAATGATAACTTTTCGTCATAACTAAATCGTTTACATCATTAACAGATTCAAGGACATTATTATTAATGTTAATAATTTTCCGGGCATAGGTAATCTTGCAATATTTTTTCACATTTATTTCCAGTCTATTGATAATCCACCAATTTTCCAAAGATGATGAAGATGTCTTCTTCCAGCTCCTGCGTCCAGTTGCTGTGATAACTCCTAGTCCAATTCGTTGAGAACATATCAAATTACAGGTTGGAAAATTCAGATACCAAAATTCCATAATTTAAATTAAATAACGATTGCCTTGCTTAAAGCTGTGTAAATACAGTCCACTTGCTTCAATTCTTCCATTGCAGTAAGAATAAAGATTTTAATACCAGTAGTTTAGACCCAGTTGAACGCCCAGCTGAGAATCCATGTTGTTCCGGTATTTTAAGTTTCGAAATAACCGTTTCAACTGACGGTTAGGCAAGTAGACCATCAAAAAACTTCGGTATACATTATTATATTGATAATATCCGGCAGTTTCTTATATTATTACGGTTTCCAGATTTAAAACGCGGTATAATAAAGTTCGTAATGACTTATCAAACAAAGTAGCAATACGTATTGTAATAGTATAAATACATGTCTTCAAGAAGAAACGTATTTTTATAGTATAAATACATTTCTTTAAGAAGAAAGATGGAATCTTATCAGGTCCACAGCTAAGATTATCTTTTAAATTATTTAAGACATTGAAAACGTCCATTGGTGATATAGATAAGGGCCCAAGTTTGACTGAATATACTGCAGAATAGGAATAGCGCTAGAACCAATATTAGCATACACAGTAAAGAAAAATTCAGCAAATAAATTGGCAGTACTCTCTTGTCTGATTTTCTGTCATCATAAAACATAAACTTAGGGAAACCATTTATTACGTACTCAAGCAAACCCCGAAATATTTCTTTAAGAAAATAAAGTTAATTTTCAGCATTTAATCTATTTAATAAGAACTGGTCAAACTATTCTTGTTCCAATTATTCCCAGCCAGAAATCAATGTTCAGGGTTATATGGATTTTGATGTTCCCATTTGTGTATATTGTTACTATTAAATACACAATCTCTAGTAAATATTGCTTCATTCATATACAGAATATTACTGTTGAAGTTAGGTTGTTTTTGGATTCTAGACAATTAGCAATTGCAAAAATTTATTCTCTGCTTATAATCTCTATATAACAAAGGTTGTACTATATAGAACCTATAATGATACCGGTTTTAAAACTCTTATTGTTGTTAATGTTAAGTAATCTTGCAATTTCTAGTACTGCTGCAAGTATTTTCAGTGACAGTATTTAGGAGTACTTCCTTTATATCAGGTGTGCGTCAAGTTAATGGTCGTACTGAATTTTGTCTTATTGGTATTACATGTCCACTTTGCCTTAATCTTCTATCTAACCTCGGGAATATGTCTCTCGAAGGTTGACGACGATTACGAAATCTTCTAGAATACTCAGCCGGTCAAGAGTTTCACTGATAAACTGCAACAACCTTTTGCATGTCGGCATATACCATAAACGCAAATAGCGTACTTATTAATCATTAATAATATCATTGAAGTATTGTAATTACAGATGACGAATTTCTATCTATCATTTCCCAAAAGCTCTTTACAATTTATTACTATAAATTTGCAATGTTGTCCGATGCATTTTTAATCATAAATAAAACGTTTGAAACAATTAAGTGATAACATTAATTTTGAATATTATTAATTTCTGCATCAACCAACTGGATTTAGAAAAAACAGGCCTCTTTACTGTTATAAGTTTTGAAGATTTCGATGCCTATTCAAGAAGGCTTTATAGGTTTTCCTTGTAATGAGATTTTTGTCTTCTTTTTGTTTGAGGAATAACGCTACGCTTGCACACACGAATATCTATTAAATATAAATGAATTTGTTTACTACTCATAAATTACTTCTGAGCAAATTTTGTAGAAATAAGTAGTTCCTACTTACTTACTTCTACAAAATTTACTCAGAAGTAATTTTTGAACAGTAAACAAATTCATTTATATATAATAGATATTATCAAACAATGTAAAATATATTATAAAAAGCCTTAATCACCAACATCAATCAAATCTTGCTTCAATTGATTTATCGACATAATTTTCTTCTTTTTGCTTTCTTCCTGGTTTCAAGGAACTTTTTTCCTCACTCCTCAGTTTGTACTCTAAATCCATTTGTTTCTTTCTTCACACTTCTCTATAACGTTTTACTACTTTGAAACTATATTTACCTCTTTAACAAATATAAGTAAGCAGAGGTTTATATACTTTTTCTCGCAAGTCTATCAGTTTGAAGAGGGTAGTTGCTGCTATTGGATTAACTTCAGGTATTACCCTAGAAAGTCACAAGTCACCTTATGTATCATCATTTTCATTACTTATGTAATTACATTCCGGACGTCTGCTTTCCTTTGTTTTAGTCTTTACAACATTAAAGTGTCTAGTATATAATGTCACTAAATATGAAGCACGGCGAACTTTGATTTGTTAACAAAGCAATATCAACTAAAGTGATTTTGAAAGCTTCAATTAATAGTTTAAAAAAATGTTTATTTGCACAACAATTGTTTCGCAAATTTATTGTTTCTTCAAGTAAATGAAAGTTTACAATGAATTTAGAAATCTTATATCTATGTATTTATAACATTATTGGTACTATTTTAAGTAGTGGGGAGTTTGATATTTCAGTTTGTTCATTTATCAAACTGTTTATTTCCAGATTTTTCAGTTTGAAATAATGAAAAATGTGCTCCTCCCACCCAAAAAATGAATGTGGGCCAGCATGGATAGTAGATAGCAATACCATATTCCACAAACAGTTATAAAGTCTTCAATTAGTTGATTTTATGATCATAAGTCAATAAATTTTAAGTTAATAATACCTAATGAAATTTCTTAACATGTAGTAAATATAACATCGGTTGAGAATTTTTACATTTTTCAACAATCGTTTCTTCGCACATGTCAATAAACAATAATTATCTGAATAGGAAAAAGCTAGTAGGGCAGAGTTCGATTTTAATAAAATTTAAGAATTTCTAAATCGTGTCTTTTATTCACGACATATCTATAATACCAGATCAGTTGGAAGTTGGAATGCAGGATTAATTTAAACTTCTCTTGCAGTATTTTCATACGTAACTAATCTTTAACTTAATTTATTAGATAGTGTATTAACATGAAGAACACAAGAACTAACTAGATGAGTTTATGATTTATTTCGTCTTATCCCAATGCTTAACTTTTTCTTAAATCTAATCGAGTTATAACAAAATCAATGATACTGAGATTGTTTCTTTTTCTACATTCAAGGTTTTATGATATTTTATATCCCGTTGATATGAGGGAGGACGAGGAAGTATATTTTTTTATGATTGTCCACGTATTAGTTAGTCGGAGAGAGTATATAGATAGTGAGTCAAGAGCAATATGGGGTGGGCGAAATCGGCCCCGGGGGTGCACAGGTCCGAGGGCCATTTGTCTGTACGACTGGCGAGGATGAAAAATCCATTTCTGGCCGTCTTATTGATGCTCCCCTCGAGGCCCACGCTAATATTCCGCCCCGCAACTTATGACGGAGAGGAGCAGAACTTGGGCACGGTTTTAAAATGCAGCGACGGTCCGAAAAGTTTTCCTTCGAACTACCCGCGACACGGCTCGGATATCCTGATATGATGACGTATGGATGTATGGATATTGGTGTTCTTGGCGACGGCATTGTGTCTAGGTCTGGCATAAAAAAAAAACCTGTCGGCGCGAATATGCGCTCTATCACGGGTTTGACAAAGATACCCGCGGGAATATACTGATTTGGACACTGGTTTCAGACGTTGAGTGCTCGGGACGTCATGGGACTTTCACTCCTCCCTTACATGATACACTCACTTAAAGGATGACATGGAAATAGAAAATGTGAATAATCATACCTAACGCATTCATATTTTTCAGAACAGCTAGGTTCCATTTATTTTAAACAAACTGATGGCTTCCAGCACCAATCATATTGTCAAGCTACAATATGATTGGTGATGGAAGCCATCTAAAAAGTCTATTAAATACCATTAAATATAGATGTTCAACTTATTGTTTTTTCTTCTAATAACTTCATTTTGGGGGATAAATTAATAATATGTGTGTAAATCAAGATTTGGGATTGTAAAAAACATCATTTCTTAGTTGTCACAGTTACAATAAATTAGTTATACATACAAATTCTCTTGATAATTCTAAATATTTCCAAAATATCAAAACTAATTGTGATCTAAACTCGTATACAAAATAATAAAATATATAAGTCCTTACGTTGTAGAAAATTCACTAATAATTAGAAATAATTATTCGTATACAAAAGTTGAAATCTTATAAAAATACTTATTATAGACATCTTAAATGCATTCACCTTGAAACAACGATAGGATTACCAAAAAGCTTAAAATAAGTGAAACAGAAAATGTATCATACGATTTCTTACTTACTAATAGTCAGATGATATCGAAACATATTAACCGAAGCTGCTTAAAGTTATTTATCTCTCTTAAATTTATAATCGAACAAAGAATTAGATAGCAAAAACAAGGATGATATTAAAATGAGAGTTCTAGGTGTTCAATAGTTCTAAGTAAATAAATATCTAAACGTTTTGTTTAGGTAAGCAAAATTAATTGCAACTAATTGATATTAAAATTTCTATTAACTAATCAAAATTGAGTGAAGCGATGTAATCGATTAAGAAATTTGTGATGCTTAATTAATTCTGCGAAGGGTAAATATTGGGCGAAGGAGAAATCATCCGGAATGCTTATCGGGGTAAAGTACGAGGGGGCCATCGGATGATTTCACTTAATTATGAATATGATACGCGGTCGGCGCATCCGGGGATGATATTTCCGCAGCGGCGGCGGCGGGAACCGGAGCCGCAAAATGGAATATTTAAGTGCGGCTTAGGCGGATTTTAAAATTTCAAGGCACTCACACATCTTCTATATTTGCGGTGGGTAAAGTGTAAGAACGATCGCATCCGAAACTGAGCCGCCCTCCGGGATACGTAACCTACTTATTCCGCATTCAATATTTCATCCTGCGGGGCTGAGAGCGCGGGGGCGCCCTTCTCACTTTTAGCGCTTAACTTCTGAAGTGGGCAGCGCGAGATTTGATCCTCGCCGCCGCCGTCGACGCCCCCCGCCGCTCCGGCCCCCACGGAAACTAATTAAAGTTGCGATGCTTGGGCACGGTGCATAACCGGTGCCAGTGCTGGTGCCGGGGCAAACATATAAATTACTTTTAATTACAACAATTTTATAATTTGTACTTTCCAGGGACTTGATTAATTAACTGGGCAAGATTAATAGTCATTGTAAATTTCATGTGCATACCGGGCATTAAACTATCTACGAAATAAAATATTTTCGGAAGGGTTTTAAAATTAAATAACAAATTTATAACCCTCTCGAGTATATTGCAAAATTTAATTAATAAAACGTTTAATAGGTAAATAAATTAGAGAGTTTCTTATAAAATAATCATTTAAGTAGTATTAGTCTTTGCAGTAAGTATATATTACGAATAACTGATTTTATCTTGTCGAATTAGCAATAATTTGCAAACTCTGTCGATAAATTAACAAACATTTATTGTATTTCTTTAAATTTTCCAGTTTATTGCATATTTAGATATATACCCACGAAAATTTTAAAATTATTAATCCAATGAAACAAACTTGATCCTAGAACCATTTTATTTTGATAATTAATATAGCTTTCAACATTAAAATTTAACTTCAAAAATTGAAGTGTTATTTAATTAGTTACACATATTATTCAAGTCGTGTTAACAGTATTCATATTGATTGGGGAAACTAAATTTTAAATTCGAAAAGACTATAAGGGAAGAAAACTATAATCCAATGTTTTGTTTTATTAAGAACATATTAAGGTTCTTCATATGTGTGATTACATAGATTTATTGAAAATTTACCGAAAAATCTTCTAAAAGGTAACAATTTTTTAAGAATTTTTTTACTAGATGTTGTTTTTGTGTTTTCACAATAAGGTATAAATCATTATTACAATGAACATTAATTTAAAAGTTAAATTAATTTAAAACCAATAATTGAGACAAATGTTAAATTTATACATAAATGGCACAAACACTTTTAAAAAATAATTATTGTCAATAATCTCGTTTTTTTCTTAAATACTATTATGTATGTACAAAACTGTTGCTTATATGTTAGTTCTGTAAGCTTATTCATTATTTAACAATTTATTTTCACTTTCTTATCACTATTATCAAATTATGGCATTTTAGCAAAGCAGCAGAAGAGGAACATTACTCAGTTGCTCAAGAGTTTGTATCTGGCCTATTTCAAAATGAAATTAGGAAATCGGGACAAAAAATTCGCTCCCCATCCAGTGTGTAAAACTTGTTTCAAAATTTTAAGACAGTGGTATAAGGGGGACCGGTCATCCTTGCCTTTTGGTGTTCCTATAATTTGAAGAGAATAACTAAATCATTATAATGCTTGTTATTTTTGTTTGTGCAGAATTACGGGGTTTAATATAAAAACAAAGAGGACATATCTCAATCTTCCATCAGCAATTAGATCTATAGCACATGGGCCAGATATTCCCATTATAACACCACCAACAACATTGTAAGAGAGTAGTAACAGTTCTTATTCCACCTCCAGCACGGAATATGATTTCAATTTGTTCCCAGAATCACAGGATAATAATACGAGACCTTTAAATCAATCATTATTAAACGATTTGAAGCCATTTGTATTTTACAAAACAAAAAAGTGAACTTTTAGGATTGAGAAAAAGAAGACAATCTTTTAACTTTCTATTGATGTAGACATCATAAGGAAGAATTTAAAAAGTATTTCATAAAGGAGGGGAAGTAGTGTACTGTTGTGATATTTCTGGTTTGATTGGTCGCCTAGGAACAGTTTATCAACCGGCCTTTATTTATTGGCTCTAGCAAAATAAGTACATAATGAGAATAAATTACGGTATATACTTTCTTCACTGCACTCTTGATGAAACGAAATTATAATATTAGGTAATTTTAAATTAAAACACTTGTTTAGTTTCATATTGTTATATTCAGTTTCCTGACACGTGTTTCGGTCAATGACGACCATTCTCAAAGGAATTACAAAAATAACGTAATAAAGTTTGTGAGAGAAAATCTTCGCCAGGATCATAAACGCTAATCAACTCACCGTTCATTTCTTGCTAAGAAGAGAAAAAATAGCTCTTAAATTATGTTAGTAATTACTTATTTATTTTAAACTATTTTAACTGTACAATAGATATTTTATCAAGCCTCTGTAGTTTTTTTAGAGAAATTTAAAGTATTATGGTTTTTACATAATTTAATAAGTAACGCTTCAGTTTAACTTGGCCCTATTTGACCCTATAGTCTATTAGGTTTCGAGGAATAGGGGGCCACAAACTTCTTGCTACCTTACCCCTGTATCTTGTCTTAGGGCTTGTACTAGGGCTAACGTTGCCAGGTCTGTTCAATCGCCATCTGACCTGATATACCGGACTTGTCATGTCTCGTGGGTGACAAGTCTGGAGGATCTTGGCTTCACTGCTGGGATCAATCTGGAAAGGAAACAAATACATCAATCCAAGGTAAGGCATAAGGCTGATGGATGCATAGCTAGTCTGATCTATGCGGACTTTGGATAACGGCCGACCACTAGGTAAAAAAGCATTATTATAGCATGCGAGAATTTGCAATAATAGACCATTTTATTTTCCTAGCTACTTCTGAGATATACATGGATCAATATCTCAAACATGGAGTGGACGACTTCCCAACGCCCAAAGACACTGGAAAAGAGCCAAAAACCAATGTACCTATGGAAACTGATAGCAAAACAGCTGAGGATGAGCTGCTGAAAAGTGTTAAAGAAGAGCTGATCGGTAGCCCTAAAGATCGATCTATGAGAACATAGAAGGGGTATGAATCACAATATTGGCGGACATACGCTGTATTCAATTGAATGACCATCACTTTAAAGCAGCATCAAATGCCCTTAATCAGAGATTAAAACAACCCAAATTTGAAATAGGATTTCAGCAGATGCCTTGGATCAATAAAAGACAAATAAGGAGCATACACCAAGACAATTATAGTCTAGTACATAAAATAGACTGCATTATACAAAGAGCAGTTCTAATGCTCAGGGAAGACATTAATTATACATCCATTCCGGAATTCACCTCAGGGGATCTAGTAGCATCGCTAGTAGAAGTTAACCTGCCTCTTACCTTTCTTCGTGGGAACATCTACTAGCGCTGCTGCTAGATCCCTGCGGTGATTTCTGGAATGGATGTATAATTAATGTCTTGTTTTAACCTCTGCCTACATTAAAAAAGATCAAAACACAGAAGACAGAAATCAGCAACGGATCTGCCCAGAAATATCAAGTTGTCCGCTAAAGAAGAGATCTGCCTTCAGATACGTACCTTGGTAGAACAAAGATTTTGGTCGCCTCAATACGCAAGCCAGGAAAAACTTCAACAGGGCAGAAAACAGGCAACTGGGATGCCTATTGACAGGCACTGTCTGAATATGATGAGGAGTTGAGGAATCAAAAGGAAAAAATGGAGAACGTTATGTGAGGGAGTTATTGATACAACACTAACAACCAGGCTCCACAAAGCCCTGACCAAAGACCACTCCAACAGCATCGGACAAAGAAAAAAAACTTGATGGGCGTTGTGCAGAGGAGCTCAAGAAATGTATTAGTGTGTTTCCCAGGCTCAACATCTGTGGACTTTCAAGAAATCACCGCTCAATATACGGAAGGAAAGAGGCTAAAACAATAGCCTTGAAAAGATAAGCTCAAGTATGTATAAAAAAAGGGCTTCAAAAGGGACACATCTGTCTGATCTCAGACAGCTTCGATTCCAAAATTACTTGGAACTGTAAACAAGCTCTGAACTAACAAGCTTACTCTAATGTAGGTACCAAGCCACGCAAGTATAATAGGCAACGGACACGCCGATATACTTGCCAGGGAACAAACTGCGACTAGTATGATCGGACCAAAGCCTACATGTGAGCTATCTAAACCTCATAGGAAGGGAGTGGAAAAAAGTGCAAAACAGGACATTGGATATAAACACACCAGGTTAAATCCAAAATGTTTATTAACCTCCTGCCAGCAGAACTAAACAGCTCTTGCGCCTCACTAGAAACAACATAGACTGGTCACGGGTCACCATACCGGATATTACAAGATAGGTAAAGTGAACAACACCACTTGTAGACTATGTGAATTGGAAGACAAAACGATCACGCACACCCTATGTGTGCGTAGCACTGGCTATAACTAGACTAGCTCTAAACGGAGAAATGGCGATATTGCCAGAACGGATCAGGAAATTGCCTTCTAAGAGGTTAATTGACCTAAAGGAAATTGAATTCCTGGGAACATATTAGTGGTAGAATATTAATACAAAAGATCTAACTAGCTCGCATTACTAATTTAATCTAATATAAAAACAGAAAGTTCCACAACTAAACTATCCTTACAAACACTAACAATAATATATCATAACTATCGTTGGCCTTCTATAATACTTCATTAATATCTGCTATTTGTAGTTTTTGTCTATATTGTTTATTACTTATTCTGCTGAATAAATTCTAAGAATGTCTTTTATGTAATGGAATTAGACAAATTTTGAAAGGTAAGTTATAGTGCTTACATGTTATATAAAAACAATTCACATTTTTATATGTAATATGATCTTTTATCCTTTTAAGTAATTTTATAAATGATTCATTAAACTAAATGAGCAAAACGAACGATTTCATTTAAACAAGTTTTGTACTTACAAATAGGTTATAATCTGCCACATTTGTTTCTATGAAAAGCTTGCAAATAGTATCAATTTTATATTGTTTATTAAGTAATAGACTAAAATATATTTAAAAGAATATTTTTATTGTTTCGTAAACATCTTAATTCAAATATATTAAAAATCTTTAGGCAAGAAGTTCCTACAAGCTCTTCCTATTTAAAAAAAAAACTGATTTCAAAGTTTGAGTTTTCCCATTAAAATATATCGTTTTAAAAAATTTTGGAAATTTAAGTCAAAATATAAATCGATAATATAGCATATACACGAATATTACAAATTAAGTAACTTACAACCAGTAATTCCATTAAATTATGCCATTTCTGAAGAGTGCAAAGAAAAACTTAAATCAACGTAATGGAATGTAAAAAACAGTAAAATTAATTATATAGAAAAAAAAATTCTGAAAAATGGCACATTCTTTTTGTAAGTTCTGCCTGTGGGAGAAATTCATTTTTCAAGGCAGAATTTAGCTTTATTAAGTTTTGCAATTTTGCCTTTACAAACCATTGGTTTCGAATTTTGCGTAGGATAGGGTTATTATAAATAACATCTCCGCTTTTAATTCTTTCGTCGAAAATTTCCAAAGCCATTCATTTAATTTCCTCCAGTAATATACCGGTGGTTGTTGACATAGACCTTTGACTTCAAATAACCTCACAGAAAGAAATCTAATGGTGTTAAATCACCCGATTTGGGGGTAAATTCTGATCACCGTAACGAGTGTATTCTCTACGTGCACAAAATGTCTCGTGCAGTAATTGAATTGTTTCGCGGTATATATGGCATGTGGCATCGTCTTGTTGAAACCACATATTGGCTACATCAATACCATCAAATTGACCAGAATCATTTCCAAAAAAGTATTGTCCAATGATTCTTCCAGTCACAAGCCAAAATCAAACGTTTTTGACAATCACAAGTGGGTTCATAGAACCCCAAAGACGGCAATTTTGGCGATTAAAGAAGCCATCAAGATGAAAAGGTGCTTCATAGCTTGTTTGCTCGAAACATTAGCATCCATTTTTTAATGTTCAATAATCCGAATTCCGAACAAACCCTCTTTCATGTGTGTGGTCGTTAGGTTGCGTTAAATGAATTTGTAGACATAGTTTTTTGTGAGTGTGCGCTCTAGACAGCTTCTTGAAATTTGAATTTTCCTTTCCCTCATTTTTTTTATTATTTATTTATTTATTATGATGCTTAGGATTGCCTGCTAACAAAATATATCAATAGGCACATACGTAAAAAATACACTTAATTTTGAGCACATGAATCACATCACTTTATTCTTCAGAATGTTCTTCCAGTCAAAACCTGATGGAATGTTTTCATTTATTCCGGAATTTCTTTCTTATATAATTATTTCTAGAGTTTTGGTAAATCCAAACTTTATTATTTTTGAAGAATTCTTCGAGTAGTCATCTTATTGTTAGATCAATATTATTACATTGATGTACACACTAGTATTCAATATCATTAATGTGTCAAAAAGTACTTATTTTAAGGTATCCTGGTTATTAAATTTACTATCAAAATCGACTTGAATTATTAAGTAGAATAACTTATTTAATAAAATGAAACATTAGATCATTCAAAATTATTGGACATCCTGGTAACCCATTCATATATTCAGCCTTATTGATAAGTATTACAAAAATGTACTTTGTAAGAAAACAGCAATATGGCAGTAAACCAATTTAAATCATTAAAAACTGACTGTACCTTTTTATCTTGAAGTGGGCCTATTAATCATTTATGTAACTAAAACCAATGCTTTTATTTAAATAATTGTTTGGATAACAAATAATATCTATGTATTTATTAGGAACTTGACTTCGTAATTGATATACTTTATTTGTAAGCCAAAACAACATAAATAGAAATCATGTTACGTTATTTATTGGATAATATACTACAACGCACTAATAAGGATATATCTATGGTCTATTAAACATCTCTCTTCAAATTAATATGATAACTTTAGGAAAGTACGATTATAAATATAGTCTTGAATCTTGACAACATCAATCCATAGATGTTATTACACATATTTCCTGGGAATCAGTTGTAGAAAAAACAAGCAATTGTCATTCGACGCCTCTATGCATACCGATTTTGAAAATTGAATTCTCACACATTAATGATAATAGTGCAAATATTTACAAGGAAACGGTGTAATGTTATAAATTGGCTAGAAAACACGGCCGCATTTCGTATTTACCCAGCCACAATGATGTATAAACCCGAAAATAGCGAACGATCAATCGAAATCTGGAGAATTGTGTGCGCGTTTTGACGTCAGAACTTCATAAATTCCGTACTAATTCCCATATAGTTTATTTTCCCAGTCTGTTCCGGCCGCTCATTGTGAATTGTAAACTTTTTCTATTTTCGCAGGGCACCGCTTTGAAAATTATGACACATTGTGAGCTGGCGCGCGTGTGGCGATAGTATAATTCGTTGGTAAATTTTGAATTAATCCGAGTGTTTCGCAAATGTAAACGCCCGTTTCCATTATGGGGGTGAGCAACCCTTTCGGTGGCCAATTGTCATTAGTGCGCCGGACTGGCTATTCACTCCGGCACACGCTATTCATATCAAATTCGAACTCAATTTAGCTGCACAAGGGTTCTATAAATTTGTACTTCCGCTATTTTACTAACTATTAAAACAATCCAAGCCGAAATCAATAAAATCGTGCCCCTCGTTAATTAAATCACTAATTAAAAAAGAAAAAGATGGGAGCAAACGAGAAAAAAAAACATCGAGTTGTTTATAATATCGACTCAATCGAACAAAAATACCCTTTCGTCCGTTAATTATCCTTCATGTAGCTCTCGGATTCCGTGAAGAATGAGCGATATAAATAGCCCGGCTATCGCGATTAGCGTCGCGAATAAAAACTAATTAACAAAAATATTCGATAACCCTCCTCCGCTCGGATGAAATTAAAGGAACAAAAATGCATAAATAAATGCAAAAAAGCAGAGGTTGGATATACGGGTGCAGGAGAGCTGGAGCAGGAGCAGGCTCGCTCTCTCGGCTCGCAGGAACAGCAGCAGCAGCAGCCAGATATGGTTATTTTATTTCGCGACACTCCCTATCTCGCCCATAATTTGTGACGCTATGTGAATTTATGGTCTTTATTTTGTGAGCCAATTAATTAATTCCCATCCGCCATGTTAGCTTCTGAAGCAGCGAGACCCATTATCCAAGATTGCGATGGCTTATAGCTTGACACCGCCTATAAATCTCATTCGGGTTTCTAATATTCGCACCGAGCAATAAGAATCTGCCCCGTTGAAAAAAAAAGGTCGGAGGAGGTAGCGGGAGGGCGGGGGAGGCCGGATTGCGCTCTGTTTTGCAGGGCGCGGGGAGAAATAATGAATGCATTATCTCAGGTATTTATGGATTTCGCCGTTGTTTCGCTGGCAACAACCTCCGTGGATTTTCTAAGGGCAATTTTAATCTCGGCTCTCGCCCCACTTGCCTCCTTTAATAACATTGGCATTCGCTAAATCACACGTTGGATTATTAACTGCAAGAACTGTTCATTCTTTCTATTCCCTCCACACAAACAAATTCTATCGTAATAAAAAGAAAATTGTATTTATTGAATTCTTGATTATTGTCGAAATAATGATTTGAGAAAATACTTAAAACATTTTGCTTAACCACTATATATTTGAAAAATTGTGATTATATTTTTGACCACAAACTGATCATTATCAAACTTAAAGAACATACAAATACACACAAGTGTTATTTATACTGGGTGAGTTTTTTTGAGATGTTCTCTATGGGGATCTCGAAAACTATAAGAGATAGAAAAGCAAAATAAAGCAAAGACATTTGACATATTATTTCTAAAAAAATATTAAATATGGAAAGAAGTGTAGAATTATGAGACGAATAAAATTTCGCTTTCAAAGTTTTCACAAAAGTAAACGATAACTAAATATTTTTTAGATTATTTTTTCTCTTTAATCGAATATGACATTCGACATAGTTATTTCTAAAAACAAGTGAGTTATAGTCATTTTAAGTTTTATTATAAATAAAAAACACTTAGCCATGAAAAAGACAAAAGTAAAACAATTGCATTTGTTTATAACAATAGCAACATTGAAATTATTAGTTATACAAAGATAAACAAAAATGAACAAACAGCACAAAGTATAATAATTCTGTAATGATCAAATGGCCTTCTGTATGTGGTACAAACACATTTTTCAAGAGGATAATACGATCCCTACAAAAATATTATGAATATTTGGGTGAATTTGATTGACTGACTTGCTAAAATGAGTTAGAACTTAATTACCTGAGGCATTTAGACGCCGAGGGGATTCCAGAAGTATTTTCAGAAGATATTATTGTAATTATGAAATCCTAAGTGTATGTGATGTTACACGTGTTTATAATTTATAAAAATGAATCACAAAGTGGAAGCCTCTCTAATTACTGTATTAATTTTATCTTGCTGAACTAAGAACCATCTGATGATTGCGTTTTCAAAAAATGTTTGATATTTTAACCGATATTTGTCAAAAATTTGTTAAGGTCAAGAATTGTTTACTTGTCTATTCTATAGTATTAGAATAAGAGCTTTGGTAAAATTACAATTTTAATGAAACTAACTAAAATTTATGGGATTTACAAGGCTGATGTATTATAGAATAGAAAGCCGCCATTTTATAAGATCAGGGATGATTAGAGTTATATAGAATTATGGAGATTGCGTTAGTAGGTTTTCTAAATATAACAATACTGAATTTAATAATATGTTCCAAATTATCATAGTATAGTTACTCACCAACTATTTTAACGTACATTCAATCATTTTTAGTTCATTTTACAGAAAGAAATACGTTCAAACTAGTGTTGCTTTGATAGCCTTGCTATTTTGTAACACGCAAATTACTTTTGTATTATTCAATGTCTGTCGAAGTATTAGTTTAGTTTAGTTTATTTAGCTAGAGAAGTAGTTGTTTCAAACGTGATTTGTTCTTGTAGTCTTAATAAGACTCATTTGTTGTAGATTTTACGAAAATATTTTCGTGTTTTTTCTATTTATTAATACTGAATTTCATTATTTGTATGAATTGTTTTCTTGGATATATATAATTATTAAATTGATAAACTGATTACGCTGATGTCATGTTCCATTAAATGGCAAATACACCATCTATGCATCTGAACCAAAAAATGTTGTAAGTTTGTTTTTCATTATTAACTAAAACTGTTCTATTGTAAATTTTAATACTTACTGTATTTTTTTTAGAGAGAGAGAATAACATCTTTATTCGAACATAGATATTTACAAAATTAAAACATTTACAAGTGATATATAATGTGTTAGTCTGTCCGTTTGGGCTATCGACCATCGGTCTTTCTGCCCTGTCTTGACTCTAAGTTATGTGTGAAAAATATATATCTTTGCTAGCTAGCTTAACTGTCTGGGTGATTCGAACTAATGAATTGATATAGGGTGACTGAAGGGTGTTTAAATTTAGGTGGGATAAGGGGATTTCGTGGATATTTTTTTTTTATTATTATTTTTTTATTTTTTTTTATTTTAACGGTTTTAATCAAATTTTAAACATTTTCTTTACAACTATTGCATATTTAATTGATTTCGTTAATATTTTTCTATAACATTTCAACTGTTGTAAGCAAAACTAACTGCAAAAGGTAATTCTGATTCTACGGAAAAAAATGTAACAGTTTTTGAAGTACGATATTACCATAAAGGTGTATTGTCGATGATTAATCTGGAGAATTAAATACTCCATAGTAAAACTCAATTCCTTGTCTCCAATTGCACTATGCTGATGAGATACAGAATGGATTGAAACCGGTCTGTGAGTGTTGTTGACAGGAAGCAATAATTAAAGTTTTTGAAGTGATTATTTTTTCATCTCTTCTAAAACATATTAATTGTTTTTTTTTTTAATTTTGTCTTTAGAAAGATTTAATTAAACTTTCTGGAATTTTCTGGAATTTTGAAATGTAGTTTTTCAATTAGATTAGTTACAAATAATTTTAATCATTTTAAACAGCTTTAATTGTTTATCAATAAAATTCATTCAAATTGTTTTAAACAGTTTCCTTTTGACCAGTATTTTTTGCAATTTGTCATATTTTTTTTATTGTTTCCTATTTATCTGTTTTAATCAATAATAAATTAAGCAAGCGTATTCTTAATCTTTTAGTAAGTTATCGATTAACTTATGTGAGACATGTGGTCATTTATCGTT
This sequence comes from Ontholestes murinus, assembly GCA_963969525.1. Classification (NCBI taxonomy): domain Eukaryota; kingdom Metazoa; phylum Arthropoda; class Insecta; order Coleoptera; family Staphylinidae; genus Ontholestes; species Ontholestes murinus. Next base: position 189,716 of record CAXAKX010000897.1, read on the forward strand.
CTCCTGATCTAACTTAACATAATTCTTCTTTACCCAATATTTCTACGTTAAATTTTCAACTAATTTTAACAAATTTTTTATTGGTTTTTCAAGTTTCCTAAAGTATTAATTGTTTCTTTTTATTTTTTGGGAAAAAATTTAAATTGATTAAAAATACAATATTGTTGTTTTTGTAGAATTTTTTTCAACTGTTCATGGGCGATTTTATAGCAAAAATGAATTATTAAATAAAAATGATCACATTTAATAAATTTTCAAATGAATGTTAATATATTTTTTTAAATATCGAGTTTCTTTTATGTTTTTCGTTTCTAGGGAATTTTCAACAGAATTTTTGTTAAGTATATTTTAAAATTTGTTGTTTTTTAATGGTTTTAATCTAATTTTATGTATAAATATTTTAGATATTCGAATTGTTTTTTGTAAAATATTTTCTATAAAATTTTAACTGTTGTAATCGAAAGTAAATTGTATTATCCAAATCTGATTTTTCTGAAATTTTCAACTGGCTTTAAAATAAATTTCCTATTTTTATTTCTAAAAAAATAGATTAGGTAGATCCAAATTTGGATTTAAGGAATTTCTAAACAAAAGTTAAAATTTAACAGAAAATATTTAGCTACAATATGTTTTAAACTGAATTTTATTTCTCTACTAATTTTACAAAAAAAATTGATTCTATGTAAATTTGAAACTACATTTTCATATTATTGGGTTGTCCGGAAAGTTCGTGCCGATTTTTAAGGAAAATTGAAACGCAGCTCATTTAAATTTTGGTATACATTTATTAAAATATATAGGTACCATTCTTTCTCCATCTTTAATGCAACTTGAGAATTCCGTCCTTCCAGAACCTCTTATGTTTTTCGGCAGAAAAAATGTCTAAAGATATTTTTATTTAAACCAAAGAGTTGAAATTTTTCCCATTAAGGGAATTTTGTAATGATTGGAAAGTGTGGAATTCCGAGGGCGCGAGGTCTAGAGAATATGGTGGATAGGGTAAAACTTCCCAACCTAACTCCAACAATTTTTGTCGAGTTGTCAAAGGCACATGAGGCCGGGCACTGTCTTGACGAAGCACGGCGCTCTTTCGATTCGCTATTTCTGGACGTTTTTGTTCGATAACTTTCTTCAATTTCTCTAAATGAGAGCAATATATTTCCGAATTTATTGTTTCATTATTTGGTAAAACCTCATAATAAAGGATTCATTTCCAATACCACCAGACACAGAGCATTACCTTCTTCGAATGAAGACCGGCTTTTGGGGTGATTGAAGGTGGTTCATCACGCTTTCCCCAAGACCTTTCACGCTAAACGTTTTTATGAATTATGCAGTTTTCATCCCCCGTTACTAATTGCTTCAGAAATGGTGTCTCCTCGTTGCGTTTCTAAGGAATTTCTCAAATGGAGATGCGATCCAACAGATTTTTCTCCTTTGAATCATTCGAAACCCATACATCAAGACGGTTTACGTAGCCACGCTTCACAATATGGTAGTGGATGGGCGATTTTGATTTATTTAGCATTCCTGCTATTTGATGTAATGTTGAGTGTGGGATATTCTCAATTTCTGCTTAAATCATATCGACCTCTGTGGTGTAAGGCCTACCCGCGCGTTCTTGATCTTCAAGGTCAAAATTTCCAGCTTTGAACCGAGCAAACCACTTCCGCACTGTTCTTTCGGCTACAGTACCTTCACCATAAACAGCGCATATCTTATTTGCCGCTTCTGTGGCATTTTTGTTCATTTGGAAAAAGAAAAGCATTCAATGCATTTAATGCACATTATTTGTTGCCATATTCTAAAACGTATAAAACTGATAAAAATCAACGAATCGTAACCAATTTTTTTTCCAAATATGGCCAGAAGTTATCTCTTTTATAATTTGTACATATGTCATTTGTTTTCAATAAGTGTGCTATATTCAGGTCTGCTCTCATGCTACCTACTGAAAATCGGCATGAACTTTCCGTACAACCTATTATTTTTGAATTTAAACAGTTTTTCTTTGCAAGCGTCTTTTTATCACAATATTCCCATTATTTTTTGCAAATTTCTTTCTATATAATTTCGAGAATTGAAAGCGATAATAACTATATTGACTTATTTAATTTTTCAAAAAAATTACAATTATTTTCAACCAAAATTAATTTTTACCTGTTATTGCAAATTTTAAAAATGTATAAATTATTTATTTTTTTAAATTATTTTGTTTTTTTTTTTAGAAATTTGCAAGTGTTGTTTCATCTATTTAAAGAATTATCAGTTGATTATAATGTTTTTGTATTTCTTAATGTAGAGTTGCTAGAATTATTTTTTTCAGCAGTTTTAAGTAATGTTTGTTTCCAAGCAAAGTTTTGGTTGTTTCTTTTTATAAAGTTTAAACATTATTTTAAATTATAAATTATATTAAAGATTCCAATAGTTTCTTTTTTGTAGAAGGATTTCAACATATATAGTTTTGATAATTTAAAATTTTATTTTTTGATTTTTTTTTAATTAAACGGTCTCAATCAAATTTAAAATATGTTTTATAAATATTGGTTTTAATAATTATATCATTTATAAAATTACAACAAATATTATCGAAGTGTTTGCTAATTCTGGTTTTTCAACTATTTTAAAATATTTTTCGGCTATTCTTAGAAGATGTTTAAATGGTTTTTCAATTCTTCCAAAATGTACCAATTTTTTGTTTTTGCAGTGTTTTGGAAAAACTGAATTTTTACGACTTTTCAATTAGAATTATTATAAAAAATTAAATTATTTATTTAGCAGTTTCACTTCTTTAGCAAAAAAATGTTTATGTGTTAATTTAAAACTATATTATTTCTATTTATTTAAATTTATTTATTAAAATATGATAATTTTCAAGGAATATTTAGTTGTTTATTTTAAATTAATTTTACACTGCTTTTTGGAAAATTTGAAATTATCGTTTCAACAGATTTTAAGAGTATTAATAGTTTCCCTTTTCCTTTTCGTTTTTTAGGATCTTTTTATCAAAAATTGTTTTGCTGTAAATTTTAAACTCGATTTTCGTATTATTTAATTTACATAGTTTTAATATCTTATTTTAAATATTTTTTATAAATATTTTTTGTTTAAATATTTCTATTGTTTTCTATAAAATATTTTCGATACTATTTCAATTGTTGTAAGCGAAAGTAATTATATTAGCTAATTCTGATTTTATGAAATATTTCAGTTGTTTCTAGCAAATCTTTAACATTGTTTTTCAATTTTATAAAAAAGCATTTGTTTGTTTTGGAAACTTTTTAAAGCAAATTTTAATTATTTTTAGAGAGAGAATAACATCTTTATTCGAACATAGATATTTACAAAATTAAAACATTTACAAATGATATATAATGTGTTAGTCTGTCCGTTTGGGCTATCGACCATCGGTCTTTCTGCCCTGTCTTGACTCTAAGTTATGTGTGAAAAATAAATATCTTTGCTAGCTAGCTTAACTGTCTGGGTGATTCGAACTAATGAGTTGATGTAGGGTGACTGAATGGTGTTTAAATTTAGGTGGGATAAGGGGATTTCGTGGAATGCAAAATTTATTAAGAAGGGTTACATTGAAAGGATTGTTAACAAATTTACAGCTGAGGCTATATATACGTTGGGAGATAGGAATAATCTGGGTGTGTTCATAAAGGAGCTCATTTGAGGGATTGTGGAGGGGGTTAATGGGATGTCTAAGTTTGGTGAGGGTTCTTAGGGCTGATCTTTCGGCGACATTAAAGTGATGGAGAGTGGAGGGACGGATTTGGTTGAAGAGGATTGCACCGTAGTCTATCAGAGGTCGACATATGGATTTGTATATCCTAACTGCAGTTTTAGTTGAAATACCTTTGTCTTTCTCTGTCTCTCTGTCTTCTCTGGTTTTAATCTTGAGCTTTATGGCTTGTGCATGGGCTTTGAAGGAGAGTTTGGAGTCGAACAGGATGCCTAGGTATTTACAGGAGTAGGTAGGGTAAATTGTGGTATTATTTATGGAAATGGAGGGGGAGTGTGGTGTAATTTTGTGATACGGAATTAGGAGTTTGGATTTAGAGGGATTGACTTTTATACGCCATTTGGAACACCAGGATTGGATGGCATTGAATGATTTTTGTAGGGAATGTTGGGCAACAATTATTTTTATTTTTTAAGAATGTTCAATTATTGCTTTTCTGAAATATAAAAGTGATGATTAAACTATTAAAAAAATCAATTTTTTGTGCATTGTATAGTTAGATTTGTTTTAGTTGCTGTGACCTACCTCAATAATTATCGATTAACCTGTTTAAGACGTGAGGTCATTTGGCGTATGTTTGATCTACCTTAACATATTTATTTTTGGCCTATCCCTATTAATTTTCACAATTCAGTAGCTTCCTCACGCAGATGAATGCAGTATTTATCCTTTGGAAAAGCTCAAAAGTATACTGATTTAAAGTTTTTTTTTTTTCTTCTGGTATTTATTTTTACGATCAAAAAATTCAGAACCTTAGTCCGAATTAATAAGATTTTCTGGAGATTTTCTTGCTATTTGCTATTATTTTTTTCTACAATCTATCCAAAGTATGTAGGTCTTATTTCGTTGTTTATATCTTTATTATTTGGTCTGACCAGAAAAAAAAAATTGAATCGGCTCTTATTCTGGAATTAGTCATAGTGATCCTTGAGAAGTCCTATTACCAAATATCAGGTCATTTTATTGAAGTTTTAGAGGTCGTTCAAATCAAAAGTGTGAAGAAAAACCCGCATTTCCAAAACCCATTACTAAGTTGCCATAACGTACTTTTCCATTGAAAAACATTATATAAAAAAGGTTTTGATTATTAAACTCATAATATTGGTGGTATTTGAAACGCAGCATACATTTTTAGATGTTAATTTTAGTCAAAATTTTCGAGTTTCCGGAAAACTTGACGTATAACTTCGGTTAACAGATGACTTCATCGCTGTTTTTGGTCTTAAACACTAAAGAATACATTTAAGACTTAGTGCAAGATCTTTGCGCCACTTACTGGTACATCCCACTTTCTGTAACCCGGAATTTTGTTCTGGGGCCCTGAGTGGAGATTTCAAGATTTTTGTATTTATTCATTAAACACTTATGAAATTAAGTACCAACTTTCTAATAACATATCTCATGTGGGAAAACATGTTTTTAATTCAAAACGTGGTCAAGGTCAGGTTTAACCAATTGAATTTTTGAGAGGTACTCCAAGTATTTACATTTTATAGTGCTCTCACAAATCTGTTTCAATATTCTAAAATTAGAACTGCAACTGTAATAAATATGTTTTTGATTTACTACATTCATCATTTGATTCCCACAAACTAGAATCAATGTTAAAAATCTTTGTCGATTCCAAAACGCAAGAGAGAGAGAGAAACAAGGGAGGTGGAGTAACGGGTAAACAGACCTAGCCGCTTACCCGTTACTCCACCTCTCTTGTTTCTATATGTATATATATATATATATATATATATATATATATATATATATATATATATATATATATATAATGAGAGGCTTAAGCTTCCTCCCAGTCTCACTTCTCTTTTGATTTCTTGTTTTTAGCTTTTATCATATTTCTTGTTTCTTTATATAGACTTTGGGTCGTCCTTATGATCTTGTTGATGACATCTGTTTTCCTTAATCTTTCCCAGATTTTTCTTCTTGCCTCTTTATCGAACGGCTCTTCCATATTCAGGTACGCTTTGAAATTATAATTTCCGTGTTTACAATAACCACTTAATTGTGGTTTTCAGTATAAATATGTGGTCGTGTGTACTTTTCCTAGGTCCAAAACCGTTCCGTGCTTGCGATATTGTATCATGCACTATTTGTCTTATCATTTTTTTTATAATTATTTCATATATTTTGTAGTATTTCGAATTAATATGATTCTTCTATAGTTCTTAAATTTCAGCTTTGTCCATTTCTGCTTTCCACTATTTTGGTACTTTTTTCTTTTTTCTATGTCTTTTTCTGGTGGTTTTACAATTTTAAATCTTTCGATTTTCTATTGCTTCTTATTCTAATGTGCCCTCTTGTGGGTATGTCTTCTATTTTTGTCTCTTTTCTTCATTTGGCGCATAGTTTCGATGCAGTAGTTCTGTTTAATAATTTTTTTTTTTTATTATTTCTTTCTCTCTTTTTCTCTCTTCTATTTATCAAAGCCGTTCTGTGTTTTCGTGCTAAGATATTTCTCCGTCCTTCTTTCTTGATTTTGATTTCTTCTATTATTTTTATTGTCAACCATGCCTTTTGTTTCTTGTACTTGCTCACGTACTCGGTTTGCTGCCCCTATTTTTATTGTCTTTAATTTCCATTCTTTCTCTACTTGTCTATTGTCTTACTTACTTATTATTCATATTTTTTGGCTATGACTTTCTCATTTATTTTGAATTTAATACTTCATCATATGAGTTTTCCTTATCTTTATCGTTCGCTTCGCTTGATTTTCTTGGTCTATTTCTTCTATTAGTAGATATTGGTCGCTTCCTATTACATATTCCCTTGTAACTCTCACATATTTTATCTTTCTTCTGTTACTCCTTTCTGCTTTAATGTAAACTATTATTAATCCCTTCTGTACTGATAAATTTTTAATTTGCTTCCACCGTTTCTTCCTCTAATTATTCCAAAATGTATCTCTCTTTATAACGGGTGTCCAACAATTATTGCAGTCCCGGGTGGCGTTGGAATAAAAAAACGTAGGTCGATTCTTATATGTTGCAAATAAATGAACTGACATTTTTAATGCACATTTAAGTTATGTTTGACAATTAAATTGTCAGTTCATTTATTTGGCACATGAAAGAATTGACCTACGTTTTTGATTCTAACGCCACCCGGGACTGCAATAATTGTTGGACACCCGTTATATATTGACTAAAGATCTTTATTCGGTCCATATACCCACATTATGGTTTCTGAGTATTGTTGTTATACTATCGCATAAAACTAAACGTATGCTCATTGTATGTTTTTGTTATCATCCCGGATATTATTAATAAATCCAGTTTTGCTTTTCTAATTCTCTTTTAGCCCTTTTCTTTTTAATTTGTCGCTTTTTTTTACTCGTGTCCTTAATCATTGCCAT